>LGRX02027752.1:0-14263 GCA_001247695.2 Cymbomonas tetramitiformis | reverse complement strand
ACTCGCCCATTCTCATTCGATCTGAAAAAGCAACTGGAACAATAAACCAACACTTAGTCAAGTGAGAAACTTCACACAAAAGCACAACAGCTTAGGTTCTAACTTAGAAAGGGTATAGCTTTTACCTTAAGTCTTGGCGTTGGTCATGGGCTGAAAATTTGCTTTCTCTACTCGCTCCTTTTCAACCGATCTGAAAAATAAAGCGCAACAAAGAAACCCACGCTTGGTAAAGCAAGCACATAACACAAACGCGCAAATTCTTATGTACCAACCTAGGAAAGATAGCGCACACACCTTAGGTCTTGGTGTTGGTCATGGGCTGAAAATTAGTTCTTTCCACTCGCTCATTTTCAGCCGATCTGAAAAACAACGCGCAACTCAAAACCAATGGATAGTAAAGCGCAAAAATATCATAAGATGAAATATAAGAGTAGCAAAGGAAAATAAGAAGGCCAAGTGGGGTGAGTTGGAATTTAACCAACTTCATCTAGTTCATACGACTAGCGAGAACTTACTTCTCGTTCACCCCTCAACTCGATGCTAAGCACACCGACATGCGCGCAGAAAAATTACAGTAGCACTCGCATTCACTATGAATATGTAGCGTAGTGCAGTATTTTTATGATACCAAGAACAAACATAAAACAGCACCCACTACCCGATAACTCTGCGTTCACCGCTGCCTTTGACTTGTGAATACTTAAAGTTTCTTTATTGTAGTTCGATGGACAGTGTTGAGTGTATTCCACTTCAACGTTCACCTTCCCCTTCGCTTGAATATTCAACTCGAACTGGTCGTCGCGGGCTCGCGGCATCGGCAGCGGCATCCCGCATCACTCGAGTCGCAGTCGACTGTCGCGTGTCACCTGTGTCACAGTATCTGTATGAGTATCGGATAGTATGACAATGAGTATCAGTATGAGTATCGTGAATCAATGTCGCTGTCGTTCGGCTGTCGCTGTCCCTGTCGCGTCGCGGCTGTCGCGCTCGAGTGACCAGCGCAGGTCGGCGCAGGTCGCGGTCGGTCTGTCTCGGACACGCGACGCGACGGTGCGGTGCGGTGCGGTGAGAACTTTTCATTTTATTTCTTTTTGTTTATATTTATTTTTTTGCTCCTGCGCATTTTGAAAAAATCGTGCGCACAAAATGCTTCATATCTATGGCAAAAAAAACAAAACCAACATTTTGCTTGGAGGGGTATGTTCCCTTCAACTTGCCCATTTCCCTACCAAATTTTTGTTTTTTTGTTTTTTTCGCTATTTTTGGGTCTTATAGCTTATGTCATACAAGTCATATGACGTTAGTACCCCTTTAGCATGCCATGTACATTACGCGGATATTATGCCGGTAGCATGCTCTTATGGTGTCATTTAGTATCCTAACGCCAGACTTGCAGTTTTTTTGTTTTTTTTTTGTTTGCATGCGTCTTTGTTAGTATGCCGTTACGGTACCCACTAATGGAGACTAGACGCCGTTAACATGCTATCGCCACGCCGTTAGCGGCATACTAGGTGAGACTAGACGCCGTTAACATGCTAACGCCACGCATGCTAAAGGCGTGCTAGCTACATGCTAACGGCGACAACATGTTAAAGGTGTCCTAAGGGCGTGCTTTAGGGTGCACATCTTAACAGGCCTAGAGGAATATTCCTCAAAAGATTCCCTGGTTAGGACACCTTTAGGAGGCCTTTAGGATGCCTGTAGTTCGCCCATCCTAACGGTATCCTAATGACACCCTAACGTGTGGCATTAGGACTCCTTTATGACGTACTAACCGCGTCTTAACAGGCCTAGAGGAATATTCCTCAAAAGATTCCCTGGTTTAGGACACCTTTAGGAGGCCTTTAGGATGCCTGTAGTTCGCCCATCCTAACGGTATCCTAATGACACCCTAACGTGTGGCATTAGGACTCCTTTATGACGTACTAACCACGTCTTAACGCGCCTACGGGGGGGGGGTCACAGGCCTGCGATGCCCCGTAAAGCACTTCGCCCCGGAGAGCATTTCTCCGCGCTACGTGAACAATGGACTCGCCAACTTCCCCCCGATGCATCCGATGACCAGTTCGTGCAGGCGTCCGCAAGTACACCCCGCGCGGCCCCGGGTCACCGTGGGCTTTCCCTCCAACGACAAGAACGACCGGTGGCCAAAACGCGTGCGCCACGACTAGCCCGAATGGCCATGTGTCACCCAGCACCTCACCCAGTACCCTTGGCACCACCGCGTGGTCCGGTGAATATTGCCACCTCCGCACCATCAACTCCGGCGGTACCACTTGCTGCCGATACCGTCGGTTGTCCGGAGGGTTTCCGGTTGGGTCAACATTTCGAGGAGCACACGAAGAAGTTTCGAGTTAGCCAATGGGCGGAAACCACTGTGGCGTGCGTGAATGATGCAAGGTGAGTGATTTCGTTTTTTCAAGGACCCTTTGAAAGTGCCCTAACTTTCAGTTGGACTCTTGAATCACAATCGTCCATTTGGACCTTCGCAGCACTGTCGCACACATATGATGCCGTTAGCATGGTAAAGACTATGTATCGACGTACTAGCGACATCTTAACCGCACTCTAACGTGGCAGGTGCCAAACGGAAGACATGATGCGTGCTCTTTGTCACGTAACCGCTTGTAGATTGGAAGCGCGTAAGTCGAGAAACGTCGGCATGGTTCAGATTTACACTTGTGGCCATCGCAAGGACGAACCAACTTGCATGACTCCCCGCGACTTCCATCGTTGCGCCCAAGACATGCTAACGACCCTACGGCAAATTCGTCATGGTTGCCGATCCTGTCCATTTTGGAAGAAGAACCGGGCAAGGTAATGTACGCCGACCGCGTATTTCCCATAAAATTACGGACACGTGGCGTGCGACATTGTCTCATGTCCATTGCCACTGCAATCATGCTCATTGTCGCAGCCTCCATCGATAACACCACCCTCTCTCGATATTGATACGAGATGTCGACGACTCCCCGCCGCTTTCGCCTCGCCTTCACCGCGCCCCGAGCCGATGGCCGACCCCACCGATGACGACACCACCTCCTTCCTCCTGATGAGACACGACTCCCGCCGCCCGCCTCGCTCTACACCACGCCCCCGAGCCGATGGCCGACCCCACCGATGACGACACCACTCTCCCTTCCCTCCTCCTTGATACGAGACGTCCACGACTCCCCGCCGCCCGCCTCGCCTTCACCGCGCCCCGAGCCAATGGCCGACCCCACCGATGACGACACCACCCCTCCTTCCTCCTTGATACGAGACGTCCACGACTCCCCGCCGCCCGCCTCGCCTTCACCACGCCCCGAGCCGATGGCCGACCCCACCGATGACGACGCCCGTCCCTCGTCATTGATAGAGAACCGCGTTGACGTGGTAAGCATCGTGGAATCCATTGAGGACGACGGCGACTCTTCTGTCGCCACGCTTTTGCCACACCCCGAGACGACCGAGCTCCCCGACCACTTTCCGCGTCATGGGAATGTGGACCTGGCGAGGTGAGCCCCCCCTTTGGGCGGTTTGTATGTCGGCGCTAGGGTGCCTTTACCTGCGAGATAGCGGAGACCCCGAACTTTCGGGAGCGACCTTGGAGGAGAGCATGCGGAATACGGGCGTCAAGTTCTCGAGCGTTTTTACTCGGTTGGTTTACTTCAAGATCTACCGTGATATCATCCTAGATGGCATGCATGACATCATGAACCTGGTGAACAGAATCGCTGCAACCTTGCTTGGGGTCGACTTCAACGACGCCCTCCGCCAGCAAGCGAAAGCGGACGGTGTCCATCCCACGTGGCATGCCACAACCAAGGTGAAGAATGCTCAAGGTAGGCAAATGTGCACGTGTTAGGATGTGCATAACGTGCCGATAGTGTATTAACCACGTGCTATCGGTGTCACGAAGGGGTACTAACGGCATACTCAGTTGAAATAATGTGACGCAGGTAAGGAGGTATTGATGTACAAGATGAATCACGGACCTTTCGCGATTCCACCCCGCCCTGACAGAAGGTCTACCACGAAACGAAGCTTGGAGACAGCGCGCAGTTTCTTGAAGAGCATAAGGGCGGTGGAAAGATGGGGGCGTGGCCACAAACGATTGTTGCAAACTACCGCCGATAAGAAAGCCGCCAAGCACATTCGGGCTCACGACGGCTTGAAGCTCGTGCAAAACAGTATCTTGTCGACAGTCTGCGCTTGGCCACGAGATGAAGGGCAGCCCGCCAATCGATTGGCCAAGCTAGTGGGTAAAATGACCACGATCGTGCGGGAGATCACGACGACACAAGTGCGTCCTAAGGTAAACGGTTAGGATATAGTTAGTATGATGTTATGATGCCGTTAACATGCTTCGTACATCATACGGGCCCTAACGAATTGCTGCGTACGTGCAGGATATGGAGCCACTCGCACAAGAAATCAAGTCATTTTTCGAGGAGTTGGAGGCGACCGGGCCAGCGTATGCTTGGTGTGTGATTAACACTCACATGTTTTCTCACTTCGTCCAACAACTTGAGAAGTATGGTCCCATGCGGGAGGTATGGATGTACGCCTTCGAGTCCTTGAACGGTCACATCAAAAGCCTAGCGAGGAGCAACTCCCTACCCGTTCCAGCCATAATGAACTGCATCAAGCGGGTGAAGGTGTTGCATTTGGTGCGTGGGTTAATCACTTTCATTTCGGAAGACCACTCCACCCGGATGCCGGCGGCCGTGACCATGGGGAGCCGCGGGGCAATTGCGGTTGAGGTATCGGCTAGGGGGAAACGTGTGGTCTTGCGAGATGATGACATTAAGGCCTTGAAGGTTTGGATGCGGACTGAATTGCCGGCTTATCGAGAGCTGGTGGAGAAGTGGGAGAAGTATGTGGAAGACGCGCGCAGGTGATTTGTGGCCCCATTCCCCGAGCGGTTGTTTATGCCCTTATGACGCCGTTGTTGCATATTTAGGACGCGCCTAAAGTACTAACGGTATCGTATCGCTGTGCATAGTTGGAATGCACAGATGCGACTGCGAAACAAGAAGTACCGGAACGCGGTGTGTGCAAGGGAGGGCAAACCTGAGCACATACGCGAGCCCCCATTTGGAGCGTACGCGGATCCTACGGAATGGTTGGGCCGACAGTTCACCAAGTACGAGATGTTGCTCATGGCGGGGCCGACACCGGTTTGCTATAACTTCACGCACGTCAAGATCGGCGACGCTGATTACCGCACGGCTACGACCGATCGGAACAAGCGCACCGTACACAGCTACTTTCGCACTTTCTTCGCGAGTGAGGAAGTGGACGAGCACGGTGAGCCAAAATCCGTGGCAAGGTGAGAAAGGAGCACGCACTATTCTACCTTTAACATGTCTTTAGGATGTCGTTATGACTCGATTAGGATGCGCATAATGTCCTAACGACATACTAACTTAGCTGTTTACACAATCGTGGGCTTGGTGATATGCAGGCACGGCCGTATTACGAGAATATTGCGGGTGGAGATTGCAGGAAAGGTCTACATCTTACTGAAATGCGATTGGTTCGCTAAGCCGACCGACGAACAGATCAAGGAGTACCGTCGACGTCACTCCATTCTCGGCCCGGATAACTTGACCAAGACGGTCTATACCTTCAACCCGCACGTAGACCGCGCGGCCTTTGACAACATGGAGCCATTCATATTAGCCAATAGAGTAGAACAACAGGTTGTTATTGTACCACATCCGTGCATGGAGACCGCGGTCATTCTCGACCCAACGGCCGACTTCTTCGAGGGATCAAGGACATAGGACGACGACGAGGTCGATGTATGAGACATGAATCGCTGCTAGTTTATTTTTTGCTTGCCACATGCCATGCAGGCAGTTGCAAATTGTGACCTTGGTAACGACCCCTGCAGTAGTACAACTAACGCATACTTTATAAGGCGCAGTGCCGCTAGAGTGCCATTAGCGTATTAACTTTGCCTACGAGCATCCTAACTACGTCCTAACGCCAACCTCCTAATGACATCCTAGAGGCATGCTAACGCCATCCTAACGTCCCTACATTTCCGAGAAACTCAGCCCGCGTACTACTTTCCCCGAATCCCACCATACTCCGCGGAATAAACTTCCCCTGGCCTTCTAGTCACCATAAAACGCCATCTCAGTGATCTGCACACCCACACGTGCCCCACCACTCACCCCTGCTCCAGTTGGGGCCAACGCATACTTAAGGCGCAGTGCCGTTAGGACGCCTGTAGCACGCGCATCTTAACAGGCCAATATGGCGTTAGTATGCCTGTAATATACTATGCTACCGGCATACTAACGCCCATACGTACTAATTGTCCTTTACTATGCCTTTAGGACACCTTTAGTACACATACTACAATTTGCTAGGACCGTAGGGGGAAGTGGCTCTGAGGAAGCGCAAAGTAGGCAGGCAGGACTACTTGATAGTACCGGAGGCGGAGCATCAACGTATCCTAGCTGCACTTGTGTAACTTAATCTTTGATGGGTTATAATGGTCCAATATGCTTGCAATCATAATGCGAAACCCCATAGGAATGCAACGGACATGGGTTGCTTGCGAATTCGATGTTATCGTTGACCTACATGTAGCACAAACCCTGAAACCCTGAAAATGGCCTGCTCAGGCCCCAGAAACGGCCATTTTGGCCCCCGGCGAGCACCCAAATTAAAATTTCTCATCATTTCTTCCACTAAGTAGTTCGTGATGGTCCTTGAAAGGTCCCACGAACTTCAAACGCGCGATTCGGATACCTAACTGAAATCCTCTAGCCCCGCGCACGCAAAATGGCCTGCTCAGGCCCCAGAAACGGCCATTTTGGCCCCCGGCGAGCACCCAAATTAAAATTTCTCATCATTTCTTCCACTAAGTAGTTCGTGATGGTCCTTGAAAGGTCCCACGAACTTCAAACGCGCGATTCGGATACCTAACTGAAATCCTCTAGCCCCGCGCACGCAAAATGGCCTGCTCAGGCCCCAGAAACGGCCATTTTGGCCCCCGGCGAGCACCCAAATTAAAATTTCTCATCATTTCTTCCACTAAGTAGTTCGTGATGGTCCTTGAAAGGTCCCACGAACTTCAAACGCGCGATTCGGATACCTAACTGAAATTCTCTAGCCCCGCGCACGCAAAATGGCCCGCTCAGGCCCCAGAAACGGCCATTTTGGCCCCCGGCGAGCACCCAAATTAAAATTTCTCATCATTTCTTCCACTAAGTAGTTCGTGATGGTCCTTGAAAGGTCCCACAAAGTTCAAACGCGCGATTCGGATACCTAACTGAAATCCTATAGCCCCGCGCACGCAAAATGGCCCGCTCAGGCCCCAGAAACGGCCATTTTGGCCCCCGGCGAGCACCCCAAACAAAAATTTCTCATCATTTCTTCCACTAAGTGACCCGTGATGGTCCTTGGAAGGTCCCACGAAGTTCAAACACGCGATTCGGACACCGACGGGAAATCCTCTAGCTCCCGCGCACTCAAAATGGCCTTTTCAGGCCAAAAACCATCGATTTTGGCCGCCGGCGAGCCGGAAAATATTTTTTTTGAAAAAAAAATTTTCACTCCGAGTCTTACAATTGACCTTAAAAGGTCACACAACTCCAAAAAGTTGCAAATGTTGCATTATGCATGTGACCACTTTGTGACACTCGAACTTTTTGCGACGGCTCTGCTAAAACCCTAAACACAGTTCAAATTCAAGGAGCTCTTCTGCACATATAGAAAGCTAATCACGAGCTAATCTCTAGGCAGGCACGGTGAAAGCAACCTTCAGCCACTAGAGGTGCCAGAAACCGGTCGGCCAGCTCGGAGCAGCGTGAGGGTGCAGTAGTTGCCGGCCCCCGGGGCCGGTGGGAAATCATGCGTAGACGAAATTAAGGAATCCCCGATCTCAGTTGCCGAGTCCTCAGAGCTCGGTGCCTCGTCCTCGGACGAGTACGGTGGTGGTGAGTAAGGTGGTGACGGGGGAATCCAGTCAGGGTCAGGATCCCAGGCCCCTGGCGGCAGCGGGATGGTGCCGTAGAAGGTCCCGTAAGTGAACCCCTGGCCCAACATGTCTGCTTGTCCCTGAAAGGGGTCACCCGCCGGGATCATCCGGCGGGCGAACTCAAGGAGAACACGCTTACCGTCGGTCGGGAAGCTGGTATGGGAAGAATCCATCCAGTCCGCTGCGGGCGACATGGGGTCGATCGACTCGAGTGTGGAGTACAACAAATTGATGGCCTCCACGCGGACGGCCAGGGTCGCGTCGTCGAGCACGAAAAGCGGAGCAAACCCAATGCCTTCGGTCACGAAGGCCGTCTGCAGTGCAGATATGATCTTTGCGAAGAGTGCCGACGCGTGGGACTCCGTCCCGGAAAATCTGTCATCCTTGTTCTCGAACAACTTTTGACGGACGGACTTGGCGATCTTCATGTCAAAGTGCTCCCTTTGCAGGGTACGCACTGAAGCCAAGAATGTAGCTCCCGCCGAATTAGCAGCCGGCTGCGCTGCCGGCGGCGTAGCCGGGGTGTTAGCATGCCTGGCAGCAACGGAATCGAAAATCCTGTTTAACGTGCGTCGGCGATGCGCCATGCTAGCGGCGGATCTATTTGAAGCGATCATAACAAAATAGACTGGAGGGACGGAGTGAGGCAAGGGGACGTGAAAAAACGCGGGAGTCGTGGGCGGCCAAGAAATGTGGTGGGTCGCCGATACAGCAGCTGTGAGAGATCAGGAATTCCGGGAAGTCGGGTGGTAAAGGCGGCCGATACGCAACGGTGTGGTAACCAACCAGAAGACGTAAACCAGTCCAACGTTAAATCCCGTAAGAAAAATGTTCTCAAAGGCCTACAGCGCGCCGTAAATCAACCCACAAAACTTAGGCCATGCCTGTGACTGCCGGCACTCCCACGCGCGGAGCGCCTCACTCCATCCCAAGCGTCCGGCTTTAGCCAATCATGTCGGTAGTGTCGCAGTGGCTAAATAAAGCGTAAGTGGGGCCAAACCTGTTAGATATATAGGTCTGCTGTAATATATATAGCTAGTTAGTGAGATAAACCCTGAGTTGAGGGTTACGATATCAGAACGGTAAAGTGTACTTGATAAAAGTGAAGCATACCGATAAATACCTAACGGGTGTTTCCCGTCTATTGGTGACGGTCACCCAGCCTACTATAGGAAGTGACAAGTGACAGATTAAGCTGTCGGTGTGTCACATCCAGCATGTACACCGGGCGATACCACCGGCACACATACGCAACGCTTTACCCGGCGCGGGCGGGGCATGCAAGGCTGCAATGACGACTTACGGATGCGAAGTTCGGTATGGCATTGAGATTAATGCATGCGTACAATAATGTACGCAACGTGAAAATTGCGGTGACGAGGCGCACCAGGTTTCAGTATATAATGGCGCAAAATACAATAGGTCCTCGACCGGTATCTGAAATTCGTACCAAATATCACTGAAACAAGTTACCAATAACTATGCTTCACACGTATATAATACCATAGTACAATACAACGCACAGCAGTACTCGCGCGTACAGTACATTGCAGCTCACGTAGCATACGCTACTTAGCCTTTCGGACTCTCATATCGGATTGATGGAGACAGAAATATATATGTGTGATGGAACAATATATATATATATATATATCGGTCCGACGAACGAAAGTTGACCAGCAGCGGTCGCAGAACTCACATGCCAAGATCAGATAGTAAAATACATATGGTGTTTTATTATCGGTCGAAACTGTGACAAACCTTAGACGGAGAGGCAAGATGCAAGTGGCATCACAAGGCGAGGGGTGAGACAAGGGAAGAGACAGTCACCCCCAATTATGGGGGGGCGAGAGTCTGTCTTTCCATGACACCACCTCACCCTGAAGGAGTGAGGTGCCACTATGTGATGCAAACTTGCTAGGCTGGGCCGTACATCACACTGAGAAATAAACGTGGTAAAATGGTGGTAAAATGTGGTAAACTGGGGGTAAATTGTGGTAAATTGGTGTTTTACCACCATTACACTAATAGTGGCGATATAAATCCCGTGGGTAATTTCCTATTGGTCTGTTGGCACTTTTCTAACACGATTTTACCACATTTACTTATAGCGCGGTAATTATATATTATTGTTTACCATTGCTGTATATAATTTACCATGGTACCCCCCTACGACCGGTAAATTGACCCCCAATGGTAAAATTACCACATATGACCGGTAAATTGACCCCCAATGGTAAAATTACCACATATGACCGGTAAATTTACCACGGTATGACCACGGTTGGACATGTGGCAGGCAGGATGCACTGTGATACGGACACGTGTGCAAGATTAGTGCACGTGGCAATCATGCATGGAATGTTACATAACTGTTACCAGATATGCTAGGTAGGTAAGTACGTGGCTTTGCAAGTAAGGTCACACTAGAAGCAATAAGGAGAGAGGAAGGAAGGACGCATGCTGCTGGTTTCTAGCTTGCCGTTGCTAAGGTCTTGAGCATCGTGCAGATTTCATTCCTGGCCAAAGGTAGATGACGTGGAGGGGGATTTTAAATCCCGGAGGACGGTGGCAGATTCACTTGGTCTCAAGGCGTGACGCCGGCATCAGCAGGGTATGTTTGGCATCCTCGTTCAAGACAAAGACGGCACGGCTGTTCATGCGCGCGTTTTTGATAGTCGGGTATGCCGTCACCATGGCTAGACGGCACACGGCGCAATGTGTGGCCGGGTCCCAGATCAGATAGTAAGCTTCCACGCGGCCGTATTCAAATGCATCGGCTTCAGAGGATGCTAAGGCTACGTTGTAGGAGATTCTGGTTACTGCCCTGGTGTACATCGTGGACGTGAAGTCCTCGTCGCCGTGCCGCATTCGTGGAAAACATAGGACGTCCAAGGCGTCCCGTTCTAGCTCGTATCGCTCACCGTGCATGGCACGCAAGGAAGCCGCCAGGCCCGGCAGCAGCCTTCCTTCCGCAACGGCGCTTAGCGCGGATACAGCCACGCCACCGCGGATGATGTGATGACCGACATCCATGAAGTGACACGCGAGCCCCGGGTCATCGCGGAAACCCGGGCCGTCCTCTTTCACCGAGTGCGCGACATAGTCTGGAAGGAACCGGATCCCGGGGTACAAGTGGGCCATGTCATCTACACGGTCTTTCAGCAAGTAGGCGTTACCGATGCATGAATCGATGGCCTTCCCCCCCACCGGCTCCGGCACCACCCCCTTCGCCTCCCCCAACAGGCGCTCCACCCATGGCTCGATGTTGGAGCTGACAACGCCTACCTTCTCCTCTTGCTTGCACAAGTGTACCACGGCTAGGCGTAGATTCAGCGTCAGCATGTTCATAGGGCACTCGTTCTCAATAATGGCAGCGAACTCCCTCATACGCAGCTCCGCTTGTGCGCGAGCCTCTGCGCGGTCTTCGATTGTGCCGGCGCACACCTGCCGGATGAAATATATCACAGCCTCCCTCAGCTTCCACCAAGCCCTGTCCAACTCTCGGTTGAGACTCCACAGGACGTCCATGAATACCAGCGGGCTGAATATTAAAATGAAGTTGAGCCAGTCCTCCATAGTGTAGTTCCCTGCAAACAAACCAAGCGTTTCGGGCGACATCAGCATGCATGCACCGTTCATTCAATCAATGGTCAACCCATACAACGGGCGGGCCTATGCACACAATTCACGTAGATCTCTCATGCATGGGAAGAACAGCTTTCCTGCAATCATGCCTGCCAGCACACCTACCTGCATATTGCACCACGTCCTGGTACTCACGGTGCATGTCGTGCGGGGCACACAGCCCTTTGCCGTTCTTCTGTAGCTGCTTTAGCTGCGCGGCGTTGAAGTAGCACGTGTCATCGCAGTTGGGCACCTTGTGGCGGAACATCTTCCCAGTACTCTTCACGACACCGAAGGTCATACAGTGCATGAAAGGCAGCACGTATGCCGACATGGCGGTGAAATATTCCAGGGCCTCCAGGGGACCCTTACCGTAGCGCCCGGTCCGCATGGGATCAGCGCCCTCCTGGGTTAGCTTGACTAGTTCCTCGTGGTCCTCCTGGGTTAATAGCACCGACGGGTCCCAGGCATAAACCGTCTCCCCGTCCGGTAAATAGCTTTGTGCGATAGGCTTGGCATAGCCTAGGCAATACATCCCACCAGTTGGTCCGGGGGTGCCCTCCCACAGGCTCAGGTAATCGTTGCGTCTGGCAGCCACCGGAGCGAACCTTCCCAGATCGTTCCGCGCAACGGTGTCACAGTAACACAGCACCAGAAACACACTGAACTTATCATGCCACTTGCCAAAGTAACCATCGTATACTCGGAACGGCGTGCCTTTGTCGTCAGCGTGCCCGTCGCGTAACTCCTTGAGCTCCTTCACGAGGCGCTCTTGGATCACATCATTGTTCTTCCAGTGCTGCCTAGGGCCCGGAACCACAATTACGAGCCCGGTAAATTCCATCCTAACCCGATCCTGCGAACACCCGCATGGATGCACCGTCAGTCCTCCCTTCTTCAATCACCGGGAAGCCTTCACAGCCAGACACGCTAGCAGGTGTACAACCTACGGCACGCAAGGCGGGACGCAGTGCACCTTGCATACGCCTACACTGCAGAAGCAGACCAGCAGCAGGGGACCACCTGCATGCGTTAGACTGGTTAGCCTTATTCTAGTAGCAAGGCACATCGCAACGGTTCGAGTTGCAGATTGTGGCGGCGTGTACCCGAGGGTGCAGGTCTGCGCTCCGCATCGCTCCGAACCTCGTGGACCATCCCCTGCACCGTGCGCGCCACATTCCCACCATTACGCCCGGTGGTGTGTCCCCACCCTCACGTGCAACGCATCGTTTGCACCATAGCGCTGTTCAGGTCAGCCATTCCATTGTTTCAACATACATCAAGGGGAGGGGGGGGGCTTGGTTGTAGTAGGAGTGCTGGGTGTCGGCTGGACTCACTGTTTGTCGTGCTTCTTCGCCCGTGCGTCATCCTCACCGTATTCCACACCATTCCAGGTTTCATGGGATCCGTGCTTTCTGTTTCCTGCAGCAGCCGGCCCCCAACCGTGCTGTGCTCGTTGATCCGCGCCACGTGCGGGCTGGTCATGACGCATGCATTTGTAGGCGCTCTCGCCTGCGTATCAGCACGCATTTTTGCAAACTTCGCATTGCGCATCCAGCGTCTGACTAGCCGTTTCACCGGGAAGTAGAAATAGTACTCCTGCGGGCGGTACACCTCACCCCGCGCCGTACGTGTCACACTGTATCTCTCCTCCTCGCACCACCCGACCGGCACTCCCGCCGCATCCCACGCGATGGGAACGCCGCATTTCTCCTGCGCTGGTTTCTTGGTCTCTGCTGGAAACGTTCTGTGATACTTCGGACACACATGCACTGCGTAGTCCCACACGGTCTCGGCACCAATCAGGCGTAGCATGTGCCAGAGCGACCCCGGTAAATTGGTGGTTGCTCCCCCCAGCAGCATCTTCAAGATTTTCATGAACGTGTTGAAGTGCGCGTCTGTCCACTGCTGCCGCCGTTTCATGTCCAGCAAATACCACACAGCTTCCTGCAGCGTCACTCCGTGGGGGCTCGCCTGCCCATGCGTTAGAAGCGGATCCATCTTTTTGGGACTGAGTTCGGCCGACTCTGGCGCGTCCAATGTCTCCACTTTCGCTGGCTCCGGCGCGTCTACCGTCACCGCTTTCCCTGCCTCCGGAGGGTCCACCGTCACCTCTTTCGCCGGCACCGGCGCGTACACCGTCACCTCTGCGTGATGAGCCAGCAGCAAGGCGGCCGCCTCTTCCCCCTCGATTTCCATGCCCGCCTTTGCAGCTAGTTCCTGCGAGTGGCCGTCCCCTCCTGGCTTAGTTTCTGTGCATATTCTGCGTGCGCTGCATGCCCCTGCGCATGTTGCATGACGTACATACTACAATACGCACTACATGATGTAGTGCGAAAGACGCACAGGCGTTTCCACGTCCTGTCCGAGCAGGGCAGTGAGACCAGTGTTCCGCCAGTGTGCAAGGTGCGGCAGGGCGTACATCGTAAAGAAAGTCCGGGATGGAGAGGAGGTCCGCCTCCGCATCACCACCTTCGTCCGTCTCCTCCCCGATGTCTTCTTCCGGGATGTCCGGCAAATCCAACACCTCCTCCCAGTATGCATTTTCGGCTGGGGTGGGGGCATCTGACGACCCCCCTTCCTCGCAATGACTCAATCCCATATATCCCACGGCCCGTGCGTCCGCCAGGTCGTGGTTCGTATCATTCCCATCTG
>LGRX02027751.1:0-15025 GCA_001247695.2 Cymbomonas tetramitiformis | reverse complement strand
GGTGTACATCGTGGACGTGAAGTCCTCGTCGCCGTGCCGCATTCGTGGAAAACATAGGACGTCCAAGGCGTCCCGTTCTAGCTCGTATCGCTCACCGTGCATGGCACGCAAGGAAGCCGCCCGGCCCGGCAGCAGCCTTCCTTCCGCATCGGCGCTTAGCGCGGATACAGCCACGCCACCGCGGATGATGTGATGACCGACATCCATGAAGTGACACGCGAGCCCCGGGTCATCGCGGAAACCCGGGCCGTCCTCTTTCACCGAGTGCGCGACATAGTCTGGAAGGAACCGGATCCCGGGGTACACGTGGGCCATGTCATCTACACGGTCTTTCAGCAAGTAGGCGTTACCGATGCATGAATCGATGGCCTTCCCCCCCACCGGCTCCGGCACCACCCCCTTCGCCTCCCCCAACAGGCGCTCCACCCATAGCTCGATGTTGGAGCTGACAACGCCTACCTCCTCCTCTTGCTTGCACGAGTGTACCACGGCTAGGCGTAGATTCAGCGTAAGCATGTTCATAGGGCACTCGTTCTCAATAATGACAGCGAACTCCCTCATACGCAGCTCCGCTTGTGCGCGAGCCTCTGCGCGGTCTTCGATTGTGCCGGCGCACACCTGCCGGATGAAATATATCACAGCCTCCCTCAGCTTCCACCAAGCCCTGTCCAACTCTCGGTTGAGACTCTCCAGGACGTCCATGAATACCAGCGGGCTGAATATCAAAATGAAGTTGAGCCAGTCCTCCATAGTGTAGTTCCCTGCAAACAAACCAAGCGTTTCGGGCGACATCAGCATGCATACACTGTTCAATCAATGGTCGACCCATACAACGGGCCGGCCCATGCACACAATGCACGTAGATCTCGCATGCATGGGAAGAACAGCTTTCCTGCAATCATGCCTGCCAGCACACCTACCTGCATATTGCACCACGTCCTGGTACTCACGGTGCATGTCGTGCGGGGCACACAGCCCTTTGCCGTTCTTCTGTAGCTGCTTTAGCTGCGCGGCGTTGAAGTAGCACGTGCCATCGCAGTTGGGCACCTTGTGGCGGAACATCTTCACAGTACTCTTCACGACACCGAAGGTCATACAGTGCATGAAAGGCAGCACGTATGCCGACATGGCGGTGAAATATTCCAGGGCCTCCAGGGGCCCCTTACCGTAGCGCCCGGTCCGCATGGGATCAGCGCCCTCCTGGGTTAGCTTGACCAATTCCTCGTGATCCTCCTGGGTTAATAGCACCGACGGGTCCCAGGCATAAACCGTCTCCCCGTCCGGTAAATAGCTTTGTGCGATAGGCTTGGCATAGCCTAGGCAATACATCCCACCAGTTGGTCCGGGGGTGCCCTCCCACAGGCTCAGGTAATCGTTGCGTCTGGCAGCCACCGGAGCGAACCTTCCCAGATCGTTCCGCGCAACGGTGTCACAGTAGCACAGCACCAGAAACACACTGAACTTATCATGCCACTTGCCAAAGTAACCATCGTATACTCGGAACGGCGTGCCTTTGTCGTCAGCGTGCCCGTCGCGTAACTCCTTGAGCTCCTTCACGAGGCGCTCTTGGATCACGTCATTGTTCTTCCAGTGCTGCCTAGGGCCCGGAACCACAATTACGAGCCCAGTAAATTCCATCCTAACCCGATCCTGCGAACACCCGCATGGATGCACCGTCAGTCCTCCCTTCCTCAATCACCGGGAAGCCTTCACAGCCAGACACGCTAGCAGGTGTACAACCTACGGCACGCAAGGCGGGACGCAGTGCACCTTGCATACGCCTACACTGCAGAAGGAGACCAGCAGCAGGGGACCACCTGCATGCGTTATACTGGTTAGCCTTATTCTAGTAACAAGGCACATCGCAACGGTTCGAGTTGCAGATTGTGGCGGCGTGTACCCGAGGGTGCAGGTCCGCGCTCCGCATCGCTCCGAACCTCGTGGACCATCCCCTGCACCGTGCGCGCCACATTCCCACCATTACGCCCGGTGGTGTGTCCCCACCCTCACGTGCAACGCATCGTTTGCACCATAGCGCTGTTCAGGTCAGCCATTTCATTCAACATACATCAAGGGGAGGGGGGGGCTTGGTTGTAGTAGGAGTGCTGGGTGTCGGCTGGACTCACTGTTTGTCGTGCTTCTTCGCCCGTGCGTCATCCTCACCGTATTCCACAGCCATTCCAGCCCGAAACATTCCAGGTTTCATGGGATCCGTGCTTTCTGTTTCCTGCAGCAGCCGGCCCCCAACCGTGCTGTGCTCGTTGATCCGCGCCACGTGCGGGCTGGTCATGACGCATGCATTTGTAGGCGCTCTCGCCTGCGTATCAGCACGCATCTTTGCAAACTTCGCGTTGCGCATCCAGCGTCTGACTAGCCGTTTCACCGGGAAGTAGAAATAGTACTCCTGCGGGCGGTACACCTCACCCCGCGCCGTACGTGTCACACTGTATCTCTCCTCCTCGCACCACCCGACCGGCACTCCCGCCGCATCCCACGCGATGGGAACGCCGCATTTCTCCTGCGCTGGTTTCTTGGTCTCTGCTGGAAACGTTCTGTGATACTTCGGACACACATGCACTGCGTAGTCCCACACGGTCTCGGCACCGATCAGGCGTAGCATGTGCCAGAGCGACCCCGGTAAATTGGTGTTTGCTCCACCCAGCAGCATCTTCAAGATTTTCATGAACGTGTTGAAGTGCGCGTCTGTCCACTGCTGCCGCCGTTTCATGTCCAGCAAATACCACACAGCTTCCTGCAGCGTCACTCCGTGGGGGCTCGCCTGCCCATGCGTTAGAAGCGGATCCATCTTTTTGGGACTGAGTTCGGCCGACTCTGGCGCGTCCAATGTCTCCACTTTCACTGGCTCCGGCGCGTCTACCGTCACCGCTTTCCCTGCCTCCGGAGGGTCCACCGTCACCTGTTTCGCCGGCACCGGCGCGTACATCGTCACCTCTGCGTGATGAGCCAGCAGCAAGGCGGCCGCCTCTTCCACCTCGATTTCCATGCCCGCCTTTACAGCTAGTTCCTGCGAGTGCCCGTCCCCTCCTGGCTTAGTTTCTGTGCATATTCTGCGTGCGCTGCATGCCCCTGCGCATGTTGCATGACGTACATACTACAATACGCACTACATGATGTATCAGAAAGACGCACAGGCGTTTCCACGTCCTGTCCGAGCAGGGCAGTGAGTGTTCCGCCAATGTGCAAGGTGCGGCAGGGCGTACATCGTCAAGAAAGTCCGGGATGGAGAGGAAGTCCGCCTCCGCATCACCATCTTCGTCCGTCTCCTCTACCATGTCTTCTTCCGGGATGTCCGGCAAATCCGCCACCTCCTCCCAGTATGCATTTTCGACTGGGGTGGGGGCATCTGAAGACCCCCCTTCCTCGCAATGGCACATTCCCATATATCCCACGGCCCGTGCGTCCGCCAGGTCGTGGTTCGTGACATTCCCATCTGCGCTGGCTCCTCCCACCAGGGTATACCGCATTCTCTTGTTGGGTATCCTCGTCGGCTGAGAATCGTCATCCGCTGTTTCCGCAAACACTGGGGCCGCCTCCTTCTGGTGGCCGGCGGAGATGGCAATGACCCGGTGCCTTTGATCAAACTGAACTCCCAGAGATTGCATGCGGCCTATGAGCACGTCAATCCTTCCCTTGTGCTCCTTTCCGGCGCGCCCTACCTGATCAGGTATGCCCAGCGTGCACAAGTCGTCGGGGGTGAAGAGGGAGCGAATGCTTGGGCGCTTCATGTCACGGTAAGCGCGTTGCGCCAACTCCAGTAGGCGGGCGTCGGTCACGTGCCGGTTATCCCACGCGGTTGGGAGCTGCGCTGTTTGGCACGTGACGGCTTCCCCCCCGGCTCGCCGTTTCCCTCGCGCGCCGTCCACCGGGCTCGCCCCCCCACCTGCTAGCTCTCTGGGGCCCACAGGCGGTCCCTGGAAGCTTGTTATCCGCATCCTCTTATCGATCATGCACCCGAGAGTTGTCAATCTGTCAGCAAAGCGTGCGCCCGTGTCTTTCGCACTGGTTCTGCACCATTCTAAGGGTGGCCATACAGCATGCGGCCCAGACAAGCAGGCACGCCTTCTCCAGGTCAACCAATACGCAGTCCCCATCGGACCCGCAGGATATGGGAGGGGGAACCACGTGCATGCCTAGCCCCTCCAGATCTTCGGGTAGCCCCACCTGCACGTGAAGAACCCTACATGGCGTATCCGCAGCTGGATGGCCGTCCATGACAGAGCACGCCATTGATACCTGGCGAACATAGTGCGCCCCGCACCGACCCACCCGGGATACCCCAACCCATCCCACCCACGATTTTAAGCGCCGCTGCTCACCCTTTGGCCGCTGATTCGCAACCACAGATGAAGCAGCATAAGGCACGGTGCCGGGGAGAGCGCCACACGCACCACGCGCCTGATTCGGCGCGGAGCGGAGCAGCCTCCCCGATCCAATCGGTCCCCACCCCGTGCATGCACACAGCACCGTCAGGTACATGCATAATCAGATCTTGCGACATTGCGTCATAATGACTTTTGAGGTCCACCAGGGCAGGCCGTCCAGGGCGGTCTCATACACACTAAGCGCACGCACGCACGCGTTTTACACACAAAGATGGTTTATGCTCAATATTGTTACATCTCATTACATTACGTTAAGTACGCAAACAGGCCGAGCAAGTTAATTGGTGTCTTCTTCGCTAGTTTCACTAACATACTCCTCGTCATCGTCGGACGGATCCGTGTGTGTCGGACACTCCGCCTCCGATTCCACAATTTGTGCACACTCCTGCCACTCCAGCCAATGCTCCCTTCGCGGGTGGTACAGCCGCACGACCACGTAACCGTTTGGGGGCCGCTCTCCAAATTCTCCATCATACGTCCCTTCGGGAACATCATGTTCAGTGGGCGCCGCGGTCCATAAGTGGTCTGGGTTGAATCCGACAATTTTCGCTTCGATAATCCAGGGCGCCGGTACGAACCGGCTTTCATGAAGCGTCACCGACCATCCAATACGCACAGGCAGCGAGCCCCCGTTCTCCGTGTTGACCCATGTATGCTGCCACGCATACCACAAAATACACGTTCAACGATAGGGATCACAACCCCCATCGCGCGCAGCCTCCCCGCACCCTTTGTCCCTGGGTCCTCTGGTCCTTGCGTGCACACTATGCACCTGTCTACTGTACGCGCACCCTCACCCATCCCTCCCCACCCACGACTCGCAGCGCCGCTGCTCACCCTTTGGCCGCTGATTCGCAACCGCAGATGAAGCAGCCTATAACACGGCGCCGGGGAGAGCGCCGCACGCGCCACGCGCCTGATTCGGCGCGGAGCGGAGCAGCCTCCCCGCACCCTTTGTCCCTGGATCCTATGGACCCGGCATGCACGCTATGCACCCATCTACCGTACGCGCACCCTCGCGCATCCCTCCCCAGCGACGATCGCAACCACAGGTTGACACTTTGAAGGACACCGAAAACATCCACATGATCACTTTTAAAGAACAAATAACAAGTTGTAAGTTAACAACAAAAGGCCAGCGGAGACTCAGTAGCATTTACATAATGTACTATTCACATAATGTGCACACAG
Source organism: Cymbomonas tetramitiformis (assembly GCA_001247695.2). Taxonomy (NCBI): domain Eukaryota; kingdom Viridiplantae; phylum Chlorophyta; class Pyramimonadophyceae; order Pyramimonadales; family Pyramimonadaceae; genus Cymbomonas; species Cymbomonas tetramitiformis. Next base: position 9,431 of record LGRX02027751.1, on the reverse strand, counting down.
GTTGAAAAGAGGTTCACTCAAACCACTTCTGCCTACAGCATGGGCACGTCACCCACCTCGAGGAGGCAAGGGTTTCTACAAGCAAAGCAAAACACGAAATATGCATGTATTTCTCTTTACATTCGCATCCTAGGCCACCGCAGTCCACTTCATCCTCCGGATCCACTTCCTCTAAACACACTATGTAGAACGCCTCCTCGGATCTGGGGAAAAAGATTCTCTGGACGTCCTCCCACGTGTATTCCTCCTCCATTGCATCTCCCTGTGCAAGCCCGTGACCTAGGGTCAATTTGCAATAACGTCTCGCAGTTCCTCCTAAACATCCTTCTATAACCAGCCGCCGTGCCACCATACACACCGGCCTCCCCGCGCCCATGGTTCTTGTTTATTATTATTATATATTTGCATATTTCTACACAATACGCACACACAATACGCACGCATACATCTGTTATAAACGTATGTCTTCATCAATTACGGTTGGTGAGGTATGTTTTTGCCTAGTTGTCCACTACTTGGTTTTCACTATGCGGCAGCCACGGTCTTTCTCTACCGAAAAGTGTAGGACACCAGCTAGCACCTCATGCTGCCACAGCTCCTCCTCGTCCCCGTCCCAAGGGTATCGAACTTTATACAGCAGCCGGGGCTGCCCTTCTGCAGGCACGGTGACCCGATGCACTTCTGGGAACCCGTGGTCAATGGCACCGGGATGGATGAACTGTCGCTCAGAAACATAAAAATGGATACCCCTACCCGGCGGCGAGGTGACGATCGGAACGTAACCCGTGACCCAAGGACCTTCGTATTCCTCGACTTCGCCGCCCACCTCGTTGACCCACTTGGCGGACAACACTTGCGCACCATAGCATGTCCGTCCATAAGCTGACGGATATGGATACAGCCATCGCGCTACATAAGACCCTACATATGGCCAGCCGTCGCTGGTCGCCTGGTCATATGCCCGTCCGGCGGCAGCCTTCCACAAAGCCTGTCCCACCCATGACTCGCGGTTCACCACTTGGCCGCTGATTCGCAACCGCAGATGAAGCTGCATAAGGCACAGCGACGGGGAGAGCGCCACACGCGCCACGCGCCTGATTCGGCACGGAGCGGAGCAGCCTCCCCGCACCCTTTGTCCCTGACCGTGACAGCTGTGTCGTGGGCAGTGATCTGAGGGGTGCTTGGGGGTCACACGCCTCACTTTATGCCCCCCAACACGGCCCACAATCACTGACCGTGACAGCTTTGTCGTGGGCAGTGATTTGAGGGGTGCTTGAGGGTCACATGATTGTGCGGTTACTAATTGTTTGCTTGACTTGTTTGCAGGAGATGGATGCAGGACATGGAGCAGCTTTCGAAGACACACTGTATGGTTGCTTAGCTTGCTAATCTTATCCGTTGCTTGTTAGGTGATCGTGCGTGTGGCAGGCTGCATGCACATTAGTTTGGATATGTTGTTCATTGTTAGTTTGAGCCAATCGCATTACAACGTATGCATGTATGTTTGCACTTGGTCATATGGTAGGGGATGTGACATCTGTCATTTTTCTTAAGTGTCATAGGGTGGGGTGTGTGTCATCGGTCATTTTGCTTAAGTGTGATAGGGTGGGGTGTGTGTCATCGGTCATTTGTCTTAAGTGTGATAGGGTGGGGTGGGTGTCATCGGTCATTTGTCTTAAGTGTCGTCATGTCATTTGCAGTGTCATCGGGTGTTTTGCATAGGGTGGGGTGTGTCGGTCATTTTGTCGTGTGTCTTAAGTGTCATAGGGTGGGGTGTGTCATCGGTCATTTGCTTAAGTGTCATAGGGTGGGGTGGGGTGTCATCGGTCATTTGTCTTAAGTGTCATAGGGTGGGGTGTGTGTCATCGGTCATTTTTCTTAAGTGTCATAGGGTGGGATGTGTGTCATCGGTCATTTTTCTTAAGTGTCATTGGGTGTCATTTTTCTTTAAATATCCAGCATATAGCTTTCTTACACGTGTGCATATCTCCTACATTCCAGCCAATCACGTGCTTACATTTGGATAAGATTCTTAAGTTTTCTTAAGTTATCCTTGAGCCATGTGGACAGTATCCTCCTACCAAGAAGCTTCCACGTACTTACAGTTTCTTAAGTTCTCTTAAGTATAATGCTTAAGTATACTGTCAGCCAATAGCTAATTACCCCGATTTAAACATGCATAGTGTGGGTTTATATTGAAAACTTAAGAAAACTTAAGAAAAACTTAAGAAAACTTAAGAAAACTTAAGAAAATACTTTCAGAAGTGTGACCCTGCCCTTCGAGGAAGTGAGGTCACACCCTGGTGATCAGACCCTCTCCGCCCTGGAGAAGTGGTCAGAGCCAATGGAAAGCCGACGCGCACGAGGACGTAGAGATCCTTGGGGCCATCGACCTCATCCCAAGAGTGTGGCCTTCACCTCTGGAACCCATTTGCGACGCACCTACCGCTCAGCTGGTGCCCCACCACTACCGAGGGATGACTTAACCAGTCACCCCCTTGCAGAGAGTACCTCTTTCGACGAGCCGTCTCTCCCCCTCGACGATGGTCCTGCTTATACGCAGGCAAGGATCGAGGGCCGGAGGGGGCGACGAGCCCCCCGGCACAGCCCCCCCGTCATGGGCAGCAACCTTGCAGGACCCCGTGACCTTCGCCCCCAACCGCGTGTTGTTCTACCCCTACCCAATTATTAGTTCAACCTCGCGGACCCGCGGAGGAGGCTAACTGCGTGGCACTGGAAGAGGGAACTGTACTCCCTCCCTCTCGAGGTCGCTATGCAAAAGGTTCGCAGAGCCCTACGTAAATCCCCAGAGGCCGCTAAAGCCCTGGTGGATAAGATGTGGGAGCGCACCCGCAGCCGCATACGCTCTGGGAGTCGATCGCCAAAGGAGCACGTGAACCACGCTAACCAGCTGGCGGAGAGAGTACGCATTGCCCGCGAACCTCAAGATCGCAGGGAGGGCCATCAGCGCATAGCACTGTGGCACCTCCTCTCTCACGACGGCCGCCAACAAGTCCTCGAGTCCCCCAGCGCCAGTCCCTCCGACCTCTACGCGGCTTGGAGGTAGCTGTCGCCTGCCGAGCAGCTTGAGGCGATCGCCACCTCGAGCCCGAATTCTTCCCCTGGTAACAGGTTGTGGGAAAAGGAGGGCGTGCGAAGGGCAGCAGCAAGGTCTTCGGCATCTCTCTGCACCCTGGATACTGAGGTGGGCACGATACCCGGGACAGCGGGAGACGTGGGCTTACCTGGCGCATGGTGCAGTTTGCACGCGGTACATCAGTACAAGATGAGGAAGCTGGGTCCCAGCCCCTTGGGAGCATCCCCTCCGTCGTCCTCGCTGATCGAGCCCACTACAGAGACGGCGTCCTCGCTCCATGAGGGCGCGCCGACTACCCCGGGGGGAAACCTTGAAGGTCCAACCGACTGCGCGCGATCTTCGCCTGGAGTGGCAGAGGAGACCTCTACATCCAGCTCACTTTGCTTCACCCAGCAGATGACCACCATCAGGACGCACGAAGCAGAGGGAGCGCCGCCCCGTCTGAACAGCCACCCCATCGCCGAAGACCCCGAGGTGATGGAAGAGGAGTCCTCGGTCGATTCGCTCTGCTACACCCAGCAGATGGCAGCAGCTGGGACCCCTGAGGCGAGGACTGGTCACCGTGGTTCCCACCAACTCGCCCACGATCTCCCCACCAGCAGCCCCTAGCATGACGAGGACCCCCTCACCCGCAGCAGTCTCACCGACAGCGTCGCTACCCATGTGAGCCCCACAGTAAGCGGTACTACCCACGTGAGCCCCACAGTAAGTGGCACTACCCATGTGAGCCCTACCACCAGTGGCACCACTCATGTGAGCCCCACTACCAGCAGCACCACCCATGTGCGCCCTACCACCAGCGACACCACTCATGTCAGCCCCACCTCGAGCGAATGCACTTCAACGGGCACCCTGCTGACGGCGAGCGCAGACAACCTCGTCAGCCACCCGACTGAAGATGTTGACTTGCTGGATGAGGAGTTCTACGCCGCGTGTAGGCAAACGTTGAAGGAGTGCCGCGAGGCCTCGGACAACCTCCTCCCCAACCTTAAGTGCAAAAGCATACGCACGGATGGGGGAGTTCAGTGGAAGACCGACATTGAGGGTACTCTCGCAGCGGCGCATGACGAAGAAGGACCGCTGCTGCTGGTGTTCTATGCAACCCTCAGAGGGCACACGGTCAAGGTGCTGATCGACTCGGGGGCCTCTGACAACTTCATCTCGGAGCAGAGCGCCAAGCGATGTGGCCTCACGACACGAGCTGGCTCCGAGATGCGAGTCACCTTAGCGGATGGGTCTGTAAAGATCACTGGCGCCACCGCGTATGCCAAGTTTAACACGCACACCACCACGGGCACCTATACGGAGAACGCCCTTGCCCTTCGAATCCTACCTCTGGGCATACAGGTGGATGTTATCCTTGGCGGAAGGTGGTTGCGCAGTCACTCTCCTGTCACTCTGGGCTATGAAGGGAATAGTTCCGTCTCCTTCCTCAGGAAGTCCCGCGGTGGTAGGATTGGGGATCGCGTCACCATCACAGGTTGCTCTCCTGGGAAAGCATCTGGAGATAAGCCTCCAAAGGGCACAGCTTGTGCGGGGTTAGTGGACGAGGTGTTCCTGACCCCCGCCCAGTTGAAGAAATACTTGGTGTACGCGGAGACGCAGAAGCTGCACGGCAATGATGACCCGGGGATACAACCCGCCTGGCTCATGATGGCCGAGAAGTCCCACGGTGATACGACTTCTGCCTTTGCAGCCACGGCTATCGACTCTGAGGACGCCGAACCCGCTGCGGATACTGAAGACGCAGAAGTGGGCCCCGAGTGGATCCTCAAGTTTCAGGACTTCTGGGGTGAGGAGATCAAGAAGGAGATGACGACTGCTCTACCGAACATTGATGGACTCAGACATGACCCCCAAGATGAGGCCAACATCAACCTGGACCCTGAGCTGAGCAAGAAGGGGCCGCCCTGCCAGCGCATCTACAAGAAGTCTGCAGAGGAACTCCGCCAACTTCGAGATCGCGTCGAGATCCTGATGTCCAAGGGCTACATTCGACCCTCGTCCAGTCCTTATGCAGCTCCCTGCCTGATGGTCCCCAAACCAGGGAACCCCAAGGAGCTGCGACTGGCGATCGACTACCGGCTTCTCAACCGCCAGACAGTGAAGGACAAGTACCCCCTCCCGGATATCCAGATGATGTTCGACGAGATGCAGGGTGCGAAGTTCTTCTCTTCATTTGACGCGGTGGATGGCTTCTGGCAAGTCCCGATGGCTCCAGGGGATGTCGAGAAGACCGCCTTCACCACCCAGATGGGGTCATATGAGTGGTTGGTCATGCCACAAGGACTGCAGAACTCGCCGTCTCAGTACCAGCGACGGATGCAGCGGGCTTTGGGCCATCTCCCATTTGTCCGGATCTTCATCGATGACGTGGTCGTCTTCAGCAACACCGGTGCAGAGCATTACGAACACGTCAAGCAGTTGCTCCTGACGTGCAGGGAGAAGGGCGTCTTCCTCAAGAGATCCAAGTGTCAACTGTTGAAGAAATCCTTGCGGTTCCTTGGTCACTGCATCTTCATTTGTATCCAGCCAATTAAATCAATGTGAGCTGTGACACTGTAACATACGACTCAGTGTGTCACTGTACACACGACACGACACGACACGACACGACACGACACGACAGTATAAATAAAATTAAATATAAATATAAAGTTCATCCATGAATTTTAATTATATTTAATCTTAAGTCTATCATGAATAATGAAGGGGGTGGGGGCTACCGCCGGGGGCTCCGTTCATGCATAAACAGACAACGTATATGACTCACGCGTTTGATGTAATTCTGTGTCGTGAATAAATGAGGGGGGCACGCTGGGGGCCCCGCCCCCACATGATGGGCACTTTATGACTTCACACGGCGTTAATAATGTAATTCGAGGTCATCGAGAAAATGAAGGGGGTCCGGGGGGAGCCCCCAGAGTCTAACCCCCTCCCTCCTCCCTCCTCCCGCTCTTGGCTGCCTCTATTTGTCGTGGGTCTCTCACTCTTCACATGATGATGATGCGGATGATGGATACTCGGGGGGTTTATTTTTTTCCCCACGTACGTTCACGTACCTATATTTCGTATAGCGATTACTCGTACTAGTAATTTTACAACTAACGACGCAGCTGGCTCTCGACCTACCCGCCCATGTCATATGTTCACCTGTCATGTCATCGCACGATTGCACAGTTCTCGACTTGGAGAGTGGTCGACCAATCCCGTGACGAATTTACGGTCCCACGTTAAGTATGTGTTTTTTGGAACACAGAAATCAAATGGGCTAGTTCCAACATTTCAGGAATTGAAGCTTGAGATCGCTTCAAATTTATATATTTCGTATAGCGATTACTCGTACTAGTAATTTTGCAACTAACGACGCAGCTGGCTCTCGACCTACCCGCCCATGTCATATGTTCACCTGTCATCGCACGATTGCACAGTTCTCGACTTGGAGAGTGGTCGACCAATCCCGTGACGAATTTACGGTCCCACGTTAAGTATGTGTTTTTTGGAACACAGAAATGGGCTAGTTCCAACATTTCAGGAATTGAAGCTTGAGATCGCTTCAAATTTATATAGGGGGTACGTGAACGTACAGGTGGGGAAAAAATATTCTCCAAAATTGATTGTGACTGCGAGTGGCTTAAATGCGACATCACAATATCACGACATCGCGCAATATCAATTAACTCGGGATTTATGGTATAAAACTATAAATGCGACATCACAATATCACGACATGACGCAATAGCAATATCACAGCATCACAATATCAATTAATTCAGGATTTGTGATATAAATACGACATCATGCAATATCACAGAATTAATACGATATCGATTAACTCAGGATCCATGATATAAATACGACATCGCAATATCATACGGCGTATCAAGCCCATATTTAAAAACGCGACGGATATAAAATCCGAGATTAAATACTTATAGCGTTAATATTGGGATTGCTTATATGCAGCCGCCCCGGAACGTGCAGGTGCAGAAAAAGCATACCAAACTTTGTCGAAAGGGCATTCTGAAGGTTTGAGGTAGTCGAGGGCTTAGGTCCTCACAATCGTACCTTGGGGATTTGCGTGAATCCAATTTCTCGCAAAGATTTGGCATGCTACTTCTTTACATCATCTCTAGAGATGTACGAATGCAGCTGTTCCCATCGGTTTCTCGCAACGCCCCTAGTAACGTTTGTTCAACAGCCCATATGGACGTACTTGCTGCGTTGGTTTGCGTATTTAGTAACTTACACGCGCCATCCCGGATGTGCCGCGGGGCTCGAAGCGTGTGAACCAAATGACCAAATGAAACACAGATGCACACATACAGCGTTGAAAATATGTTTCAGTCGTTGTTATTACTATTTCTTAGCGTTCCCTTCGGCAGGATACCGAAGGGAATGCCGTTTTGCGGATGCCGGTTCCCGCCTTCCGCCACACGAAGCGGGGAATCCGGGATCTGCTTCCAGTCACCGAATCTGTGCGGGGATGCTTCCTAGCGTTCATAATAGCTTATAATAAACATTATTCGCTTCTAATAATCGCGACGATTTATCAATCTCTTCATTAATCTACCCTGCTGCACTAGGTTTTCACAGTGTAAAGCGCTTAAGAAGCGCGAACGGAAGCGGACAGATTCCAGAAAGATACCGGTGCGATTTCTATAACGGTTTAGATGTCCTTCTGATTTAATCCGACGGCTGTTCGGAATTTGTAAACAATGAAAAATATAATTCGCATCTGAGGAATCGAAAAGGAATCCGTCGCGCTTTTCATTACACGCTTGATACGCCGTATATCACGACAGCACGCAATATCAATTAACTCGGGATTATTGTATAAATGCGACATCACAATACCACGATCACTATCACAGCAGCAATCACACGACCACTATCACAGCAGCAGCATCCCAATATCAATTAATTCGGGATTTATGTAGTACTAGGCGGATCGATCTCAAAAAGAGATTTCCACTAGGGCATCTGACCGTAGGATCATGTACGCGACAGTGCTTCGCTTTTTGCATCCCAATATGCCATGCGATGACGCGTGGGTGGCGTCGCGATAAATGTACGCGACTGCCGTGGCACTGTCATCGTTAGCGTCTGGCGATCGTGAGATCGGAAGTTCGTATGTGTCGCCCGTTGGGATTCGCGCTTTGCTGCTGCTGCTAATTAAGTAAGGTAAGGTTATTTGGCCAGGTTCCAACTCATAAGGAGCAGAGGTAACAACAGTCGTTTATAGCCGATATGGGCCTCAATATTTGCACTGTTAACTCTATGACGTGCAACCCCCCAGCTGGGGGGGGGTGACCCATTCCCCTCTGTTGTGCGTGCAGTGGGCGGCGCTGTGAGTTGTGGGATGCGGTGGTGTGCATCCCACACGTCGACCGAACATGGTGGGCGATCGGCGGGGCGTCGATAGGGGGGCGATGTGGAAGGCGACGCCGGGGAGCGATGCGGGGACGATGGGGGGGGGGGGATATATAAATCTCGGCCCATTTTTTCCTCATAGCCTCTGCTCCTTATCGTTATGATTTGGAACCCGACCAAATTACCTCACCTTACTTACTTAATCAGCAGCAAAGCGCGAATCCCAACGGGCGACACAGACGAACTTCCGATCTCACGATCGCCAGACGCTAACGATGACAGTGCCAGTGCAGTCGCGTACATTTATCGCGACGCCACCCTCGCGTTGTGGCATGGCATGTTGGGATGCAAAAAGCGAAGCACTGTCGCGCACATGATCCTACGGTCGGATGGCCTAGTGGAGATCTCCTTTTGAGATCGATCCGCCTAGTATATTTACAACATCGCTTCCGGCGTAAGGGTTACTGACCGCACATTGTTCATTGGCCACAACGATCGTTCACTGTTCACGACACTTGAACGACTTGAGCGTAACGTTGCGTGCTTTTTGATATAAATCGAATAATCAATTTATTCATGTATATATTTTTCATTATCCACTGATAACCGGAATTATATTATTGACGCAGTGTGAAGTTATTTGTAAAATATGTGCTGTGTCACGTAGTCACAACGCGCTTCAATTGATATGATATGGATACAGCATACGTTGTCGTGTACAGCCTACGATTTGGGCGTCAACTTTTGCACTGTTAAAAGGCACTGAATTTCATCCGTCCTGAGTACATCCGGCAGATGGGGGTCTACTTACGATTGCCCCCTGAACTTTTTTTGTGCCCCCTGAAAAATTGCCCCCTGAACTTTTTTTTCAGGCCCTGAAAATATTGCTAATATATTACTCCCATCTGGGGGGGCATGGTGGAGACACAAGCATCTTGGGGGCACAGTGGACACACAAGCA
>LGRX02027750.1:0-47806 GCA_001247695.2 Cymbomonas tetramitiformis | reverse complement strand
GACCATCGAAAAGGTCAGAAACAATATTCTACCGACTTAACGATCGAGTATGAGTTGCGAAGTGGAAACTTTTGATAGCACTTTGAAATTCGTTAACAGGACGAAGATATGTACAACGAGGATGCCCACCAATGGGACAAACATCGCATCAGATGTACATAACGAAAGCGCGTCATCGTCAAGAGAAAAACAAAAGATAATACAATCGTATGCGAAAGAAGTAATCGAAGGGGTATCGGAGAAAGCCAAGATAAATATGTTAAAAGTATCCGATAACCACTTGTATGATGGGATGATCAAAACGCTCGTTAACACAGATGATGTGGATCAAATCGAGGAACTTTCGGATAAATCGAGCCTGAAAAGCGTGCTAACGACGCATTTGCCAGATGTGATCACAAAAATTTACAAAGACTACGATATCAAGAATAACAGCGAAGCGGTTGCGCAATGCGCGGAGGAGGTCGATGACTGCTTTCAGAACATTATGCATCATATGGCAGAAACCGGAACGGTTCCAACCGAAGTGGATCAAGAGCAATTAAACAAATCTTTGCTAAAACTCCGCCAACAAATGCATCACGAAGTGGTGTCAAGAAAGCTGCGATACGAAACAGCTAAGTCAGATTTGAAAGCGTGTACGCGATCGGTACAACTATGCGAGGATTTCAAAGCAAACCCAAATATCAGCAAATGGGAGAAAGAGGAATACTGCCAAGTCTACGTCACCGAAGAAATCGCGTCGAGGATCGCGAAAGAAAAGCAAAAAGGATATCAGTCGCAAGAATGGAAACGAGCTATCTCAGAAAGAGCTATGGACATTACGAGAACTTTGTCATCGTGGTCGATGATGATATACTTTGCCAGCAATGTCATGGACACGGCGATCAGTCTGATGAAAACAGATAAAAGTTACTTGGCAATAGCTATGGGTATGATACAGCAACTATGTGGGGTGCAGACAGCGGTTAAAGCTTACGAGGGTTGGTTGAATAACACATTCTATGAATGGGTGGGCAAATACCTTCACGGTAACGGAAATGGAGCTTCTGACTATATGACAGCATTCATTGCCATGTTTGGTGTGATGGCGGGTATCAATAAGGCCATAGAGTTGTACCACCAAGAGCTAGGTTTCTTTACCAAAACACAGCGAATTTTCAAAGCTGCTGTCGTCGGTGGTTTGGATCCGACCATCAATTTGCATCGCGACGCACGCAGGAAGTGCATTGCGCGCAGATCAGCAGGTTGGGTTAGATATATGACTCTGATATTGTCCGCCGTGAAACTTTTGGTCTATTTTGTTCCTGGTTGGGCAGTTCTTAAAAAAATCATCGGTATGATACAGATGATAGTGTTTTTGATTGCACAGTTCACCGGATTTACTGAAAATCGTCGGATTCGGACCCAACAAACGTTGGAATTAGCAAAGCTGATAAACCAATCAAAGAAAGATATTCAAGAGAGTAAAAAGGGCTCGAATCAAATAAGGAATAAAGAATTTGAAACAAAAGCGACGAATATTTTACTAGAAAAGGACGCGTATATTTCAAAGAATGACTTGGAGTACTACGAGAATAAACCGGAAGAGAAAGCACGCATACAAGACGTGAACTGATGTCACGGGGGCAAAGTAGCGCAAAAGAATGGTTTTACGCAGTTGTATACCGCAAGGCGTTAAAAGCGGACGATTGATCAAAGCTTGCGACACGTCCTCGATTGCTCCGAAGAAAATAGTCGTGCCAGCACAACTAATTTATGACTGCTAAAATATAGGAAATGTCATTTACGGATAGGTTTATGAAAATTGCGCAGGCATTACTGTTGCAGTTCACTCGTGAGAACATACTAACACTCATCAGTTCAAATAGATGTTGATACATAAAAATAATATTGTGTGTTTCATCATCATTCTCGTGACTGGTACTTGCGAGCCCCGGACGTCCTGTGCGCCTAGTCAAGAAGAGCCAACCGATGGCCGCATTGGTGCCTGTGCTGCGACTTCCAATCCCTGCGCTGGCAGGCTTCCGAGCAATACGCCACGAGGCGACACGCGCCGCAGAGCTTCCGAGGCAGTTCCCCGTCTGATCTTGTCACCAGGCGCAAACAGCCGCCGCAATATGCTCGTATCGTCGCGAATCTGCGCCACGCCGCGAGCATGCCGCGAATCCTGCGAGTTCTCAAAGCCTTCAGGCAGATTTCGCCTCGCTGCTCCAAAAGATAGTCGACCACCTCGTCGTGGCCGCGTATACTGGCCACACGCAGAGCCGTGTGATGACCTGTCGCGATCGTCTCCTCGATCAGATCGGTCGGCCCTCGCTCTATCAAAAATTTGACCATTTCAAGTTGACCGGTGCCAGCGGCGATGTGCAGCACGTTTACGCCCGTGGCCTCGTCCTTCCATTCCAGACCTTTGTCTATCTCGTCCTTCCATCTCACGCGCATCGCGCGCCTCTCCACCTCGTCCCGAAGGAACGCGACCACTTCGACGTGTCCGTTCTCCTTCGCCACCTGTAAGGCCGTACACCCTTCTTTGTTCCTCTCGTTCAACAAGTAGTCCGGCGCCACCCCTAGTATGGCCTTAACCTGTACAAGTTTTCCCAGAGAGGCGAAGGCGTGCAAGATGGTGTATCCGTTCTCGTACTTCAGGAACTTGGTTTGCTCATTCTCATACTTCAGGAACATGGGATACATCTTAACGAGGGCGAGCATCGACTCGTGCTCGGAATCCGCGTGCGACATCTTATTAGTGGCTTTTGGACATTTCTTCGCAGATACGGAGGTTTCTGCCTGATAACTCATCAGCTTCGCTTGAAAACGTATTCTTATCAAACTGATTCCGAGAGTACAAACTCGTCGAGACAACAGTTCTTATTGAAAACTGTCTGGGTGGTGACGGCTTTTTAATTGTGTCGACCAAAGTCGAGCGATCATTCCGTCGCGGTGTCGAAGTTCGATCGACACCCGTCCGATTGATCGATTCTCGCAAACGGGTCAATCTCCGTCGTTGGATCTTGCACGGGACCGGTCGGAGGAGTTACATGGGAGGTGCAGCTACATATAGAGACTCGCCATCTTTTTACTGCGTCCGTCATGGATGCGTCAGTCATGGATGGTGTGTTTGTGCACGATCGCGCGAGCTAACCGACACCGACCCGCCTCCCCTAAGAGGTGATTTTTGGTGGACCTTGCAAAACGAAACGCGCTTTGCACGAGCTCTTCAAAAAGGATTATTGTCTCGTGCACAATTTCCGCGCGCGCGCGAGACACCCCCTATGCTTCGCGCGCGCGAAAGTTTTTGTATCCTTCGGGAAGGTGAAGATTTTGGCGAAACATCGCCTCGGTGTGCCCGCATTGGGAGCACAAAAATCAAGTCTCGAGAGTAAAACTTTCGGTAGGCGTAGGACTTTTAGAAAAGCGATACCACCACTCTTTACACCAATTACGATATTATTATTCTGATGTGTTGCCAATGCAATCTTCGAGGTCTCACTGGCAAAACAGACCTACAAAATCCTACCCCTTACAAAAGTTTAGTCTTACTCTTCACATGGATTATAACAACAATTTTCCTTAATAATTGTTTAAGACCGCAAATAAGAATACAACTATATCCCGTTGAATGATATCATAGCCATTTGCACTTTCAAGAGTATGACTTTTTGAGGAGCTGCGATACTCTAAATAGTCGAAAATTTGGCGCCTTACTTGAAATGAGTAATGATGGTTTACCTACCGTTTGCAGTATACTATTCAGCTGTACAGCTAGATTCCATGTTGTAGCAGTCAATTTTAATAAGACAACCACAACCTTCTGAAGGGTAAGGTTCACATTGTAGCTGTTTTTTTGTCATTTCACAACAGTAAGCCACCGCTTCCTGGCAGTAATTCCTAACATAATGCATCTCCATTGACCATCCATATCCGAATATTGGAAGGTACTCATTAATGCTTTTATCTAACCGCGAAAGAGATAATGGTCGACCACACTCCTCGGAAATGCGGAAACTACGTTTCACACGTTGGAACAACAAGATACCCGCCTCCTGTGGGACAACTGTCCGCACTGTTGGGACGAATAGTCTGGAATGAGCTGCGAGTGATCGATCAACACCTGTGCGACAAAGCTGAAGAAAAAAAGATGCGACAAACCAAAACTTTATTTCATTGAATCACATCGACACCCCAGCTGCAGCTATTCGTGGACTTTATTAGCGCGCGCCGCGTCGACCAAGACCGACGTTTGCAACACTGCTTTGGCCAGCTCCCACATACGCTTTAGATTTACCCACTCGAAAAATTGAGGGTCCACTTCATCTTCTCGATCAGCGTCGTACGCTCCAACCCTCATAAGAGACTCGCGTCGTCTGTACATTGTGGTCGCCTGGATCCGCTCCGCTTCATGGGAGTCGCTGTGAAATAGGTTTGTGAAACTGTAAGCGTGGTCAGGATACGCATACACGTTGACGTTAACCGGTTGAATGTACTTGATCGCTTCCTTGTTTATATCGGCGATGCCTTTCGAGCTCTTGTCGTTGAGGAACTTGCGAGGTAGAAGCATGATACCGGGAAGATTGGATCCGATTTCAGGAAAAAATGTTATGCGAATAAAGATGCTGGTCCACTGGTTCAAGGACTTTGGCGTGTATACCAAAAGCGGAGTCGGAATCGATTTAACACTGACTTCGAGTATCATATCTTCCATATGACGCTCTACCCCGAGAACCCACCCCTGTATGGAATCGCCTTCTTTGCAGTCAGAATCGAGCCACATTCCTAGACCGTCGTCCACGATCCGGTTCCACAGAGACTCCAAACCTTGTTTTAGGTCAAAGAGTGTATCGACTTCTTGTTTATATTTCACGGTGCTTCGTTCCGGGTTAAGCGTTACGCTTACTCCGCGAGCACACACCTCCATGATAATTATCGATTGCGCGCGTACTAATTTCGTACGCGACGGTCGTTTGTATATATATTCCCCACGCTACACGCAAAAGGAAAACAAAAAACTCTGACACGCTAGCTAGTGAACCTTCAGCGATTGTATAATTCAATTTGACAGGAGAAGGCGTAAGACCCGTGCACCTGCAATAGAAGGAGTCACAATTTCCTCCAGTCTTTCCCAGCTGAAGAGTCGGTTTTTATGTCCACACATAGTTCGATCGACAATAGTGACGGTAAAGGGTCGGAGTTTGTAGGTCTATTTTGGCAGTGATAATTTTCAGGTTACATTGTTAAGACATGACAATGATATTGTAATTGATGTAAAAATTGTGGAGATCACTTCCACGAAATTCCCACACCTACCGAAAATCAACTCTTAAAGATTAGTTATATTCCTCTCAAAATCCTTCCACTTCACTCTCATTTCATCCTCTGAATTGAGAAGTGTTCTAAATCCCGCCTTTTTTTGATACAGCTTCCTAACCTGATCGTTGATTGCTGTTAGCTCCACCATAGCGGTGTCGAATACCGTAGTATTTTCTTCTTCCGTATTTTTCTCCGTGAGAATCTTCTTGATCTCCATACGCAGCAGGTTCCACATACACTTCGAGTTCAACACATAATGACTTGGACGTAGGTTGTGGTTTAGTTTGCACAGCAGTTTTATTTCCAAAGTCGCAGGTTCAAATTCACAGGCGGAGTCGACTCGTTTTTGGCTTCCCCTTAAATTTACGACTTTATCAACCCAAGCGCTCTGGATGTACTTAATCAGAGCAAAAAACATAATGGTACGCTTGCTTGCGTCTGCGTGATCTATGGCTCGTATTGTGAAGCAATACGCGTTCTTTACATCATCGCTCCTCTTCGTGTCGAAATGCGCTTTGATATACTCTAGATTTATTATGTCCGTTTGCTCTGCGTTTGTAACGCAAAAGCTGTTCACCAGATGTGATACAAACATCGATTTGGGAACACCGAACATAGCAACGTAGTCCTCGTCCGACGCGACGCACAGAATACGCGCAGAGTCGAACAATACATTGTCGCACACAGTATCGATGGAGATGGACATCGTGCACTGAATCTATTGACAAGTCACCAATTTTCGAAATCTCGAAACTTAATCGCGAACCAATATATATATATACATTCGTCCACTCCTTGAACATTATTAAAACTTGAGTTGTCGCATGCGTAAGAGTTGGGCGGAACTACGGTTTACACCCTTAGACGCGAATACCAAATTATTGTTAGGTGCGGTCAAAGCGAAGCCTGAGAAGAAGGGGTTTACTTCAAGCATCACAAACAAATTGTAAGGATTCGATCGTGACGCGATGCAAACGTGCTTCCCAAAATATATTTGACGTGCAAACGTGCATCACGCTAATTCGGATTTGGCGATCCACGCAACCGGTTAACTTACGGAGTTCACGGTTTACGCACACGGTACATATACTATACTTATACTGTGACACGAGTGTTACATTGTCGTGCTTGTCACTAGCTACTGTCTAGCTCTGATTTTTGAGGTTCCAAATATCTCCTATTGGCTTGCAAATACCGTTTCCTACATATTAAGAGATCAGATATGAAACCATCAAGCCCGCTGTTGTAGCTTATCAAACCAATTAATCGGTTAAGAACGGCATACATCCGTATATCTTCGGGTTTTATGGGACGTCGTTCAAGCGTAGTGACGAAGCAAATATAAGGATGAAGCCCGCCATCGTAAACATCGCACACAGGATATGAAAATCAAAGTTTAACTCTGGAGAGCTTACTTGAGACATCGAGTTTTTAGGCGTGAAGTTTCGGCTGAAGTTCGAGAGTCCTTTCTGCTCGTCGTAAAATATTTTAATGTACTCGTACACGAAAGAGTTATTCATTGGTAAAAAAGCAGGCGCCGATCCGGTTCACATGCGCACCGCACTCAAAATCGGCGTCATATATATATATATATATATATATAGCGTCGTATCAATGCGGTTCTCGATGTCCCTTACCTTTTTTAGCGAACATGGACGTCCCGCGCGCAAACCTTTCAACGCACAGGCAGAGTCGTCACCTAAAACTGCGATCCACGCTCCCAACGATCGCGAAATATTCCCGCGAGCGTCCGACGGACGCACGCGAACAAAAATGTGCGATACGAATGCTCGGCACAGCCGCCTAACGGATCCTTTCTTAGTCCGCGACCGCGCTAGCTAGCATATTCGTTAGCTTCATCGATGTTGCCGTACTCTTAAGCCGAGGCGGTCTGCCGCGTCGGCGACTCAGTGTGGTAAAGCACCGAAATGCCTTCCATGTCCGCATCCTTTTGTTCCTCTTTCATTAGCGCCTTGATTAAAAGGAAGCACAGTACAAAGTACACGCAAGCAGTCACGCAAGGCACGTTGCACAGCCGCTTACGCAACATCGAAACCGAACGTGTGTTCGCGGATTTTCAGCACACCACGAGTTCTACACGAAGCTCTTGTTGCCGCACGGGGGGTTTATCATAGGACCCTTTCGAGTCTTTGTTGCGCGTCACGCTGAGTCTTCATACTTTTCTTGTTGGTCTATGCTCGCGTACTATAGGGGATATGAGGAGCTGCGTTTTTGCAACGGATCGTTGAATCGGATCGATCACTCGAATTTGCACAAAACTTTGTGCACGACGCTCTTACGTGGACGCGAATCCTGTCCTACGCATATTTATACAGCCAGTCGAAATGTGTGCACATTCGTGAAGTGACAACGCGATAGGACGAACACGGCCATCGTTGCGTCGGTGTCTAACGTTCCGTGCAGGATTTTCCACTCGAACGGTAACGCGAGACCGTCAGCGTATCAATGTTCACGCGTTTATAGAACACTTAAGAGTTGATTTTCGGTAGGCGTGGGAATTTTGTGGAAGTGATTATCACGCTCCTCACGTCAATCACACTATCATTGTCATGTGTTAACAATGTAACCTGCAACACTTCTCGCGAACCCGTCTGAGGCGTGCACCTCTCTCCGGGCCGCGGGGCACAAAAATAGATATTTTTAAAAATGTAATTTTCCTACTGACTGTGTTCGCAGGACTCCAAGACAACGGTAACAACGGCGATGGGGCGACACAGGTGAGAAACGAGGTGCGCCACCCAGTGTCTGTAGCGCCGTACTTTGCATGTAGTGCCCAAAACCCCTGTACGAACAAGCCAGACACAAGACGTCCAGCAACTGAAAAACCTAAGTTAGCCAACATGAAAGCCGGCAATGTGCGAAAATTCGGAGAACGAAGTCCCCAACAAGTGGGGCAGGAAGATAAATCGAGCAGATACATGGAACGAGACCGAGGATCAGCGGACCAGGAGAACACTGAGGAGTTCATCAGAGAAATAAGAGCGCAAGCAGCGAAGAAAACTGACACGTACCCGGGCGGAGCGACCATGCCAGACCTCTGTGATACGCATGGAGAAGATATTAAAAAACTGACTGAGGCCGCGTGTGAAGCGGAGGCGGATATGACGGCGCTGGAGGCAGTGGCAGAATACATGACTGTCTACGAGGACACGCGGAAAGTAAAATACCAGCGGGGCTTCCCACTGGAGAGCATCTACGGGCTCCCGGCAGGACACGGTAAAACCCACTACCAGCTGGTAGTGAACTGTACTGACCTGACCTCAGAGGAGCAGGACGAAGTTGGCATGCACAAGAAGGGGCCGCAAGTGACGGTGGGGCCTTTTCGAGAAGAGCCAAGAGCAGCGAAGCAGTACATCGGCCACTTGGAGTCGGCGATCCGACACTTTCACGACCTCCCTGACACTGCCCCGGTTCTGTGCAGCGGCGAAACCCAGCTACGCTGGTATGCTGATAAGATAGCGGAGCTTCATCTCACCTTTGAAAAAAGTGAATATGCCATCACTGCGCTGGCGACATCTCTGGCACACCTACCTCTTCACTGCGTACCACTGGGGGCAGACAACTTCCAAGCAGCAGACGTTTGCATCCCGAGGGTACGGGTATTTCATCCGAGGCAGACCAGGACAGGCAACGCGGAGCGACAGCTGCACATAATCAGCGAAGAGTTGCGTGGGCACACGACTAAAGACTTGGAGAAACAACTGCGAAGTATGCCCTCTGTTGAATCAGCAATCAAAGGGGCGCGGGGACTGCCCGCGTACATGGAGAAGCACACCAACAGCATACGGCTGGTGGCGGTCACGGAGGAGGCCGCTGACAACATAGAGTCGAAGGTGCTGGCCTTCCCGGGTCTCGGGGAATACACGGTACAGAGAATCAGACCATCGCTAACGAACAGAGGCGAGGACGAGACAGAGGTGATCGTAGTTGATAAGGGGAGCACCATCGACCTGGCCGCGGACCTCCCGAACTTAGTCGCGGCCATCCAGGAGGTGTTTACACAGGCGGGCCTAGGCGAAGCAGCAGAACATCTAAAGCCACTGCCAGCGACGACAGTGAGGCCAGGGACTGACCCAGCAAAGCCGGAAACGTATATGCGGGTAAGAATCACAAAAAGCGGCAATCTTTTCACTGGGCTAGCCAGCGAAGCGGCGTATGAGTGGCTGGGGAAGCAGGACAGACGTACGGTCCGTCTCTCTCTCCCCAATAAATCCCGGTCCTACCTCCTCCAACACTCTGACTTTTCTCGCACGGGAGATAAGTTTAAAGGCAGAAGAGGGAAGGCAGCGCCACCAGCAGCAGGGGCGCAGCAGACGGAGGACATCGTGCGAGCGCTGGAGGGCAAGCTCTCCAACCAGTGGGCGAAAGCTGCGAAGGGCGGGGCCGGTGACGAGGCCATCAACGAGCTCCGCAAGGCCGTGGAGAAGCTCGAGGGCACGTGCAAGAGCGGCTTCACGGACAGCGTTGAGGCCACGAACAACGTCTCCAGCAAGGTTGACGAGGTCAAGGACTCCGTGATCGACCTCACTGAGGAGAACCGAGTGTTCCAGAAGCAGCATATTGGAATCTCCAGCGAAATATTAACGTCCTTCAGCAACTCCAACAACGCGCTGGCCAAGTTGCTGAAAGGGCACCGCACCCCCGAGCCGGCAAAGAAAAATCTACGCCGGCCAAGGGAAGCGAGCGAGCCATCTGACAGCGACGGAGGTATGGAGATCGACGAAGAGACGCTGTCGGAGCTCAAACGCCTGCAAAAAGCACGGGTAAGCTCCCTCGGGGAAAAATCATCCTCACGGGATAAAGGACCCCTCGCATATGGCGTTGAGGGTAACAGCACAGGGACACACAATCTGACTAAAAAGTTTGGGCATCGGCTCCGAAATCAGGCACAAGACGAAAAGTGGAACCCCACCACTTGCGTCACTGAACCAGCCCGAACACAGCACAAGAGGAAGGGAAATCAGCTGAATAAGTACTGGCTGGGCTCCTGTATGCATCGCAGGCCAAGGCAGACGAAAGGAAGAAACTGGAGCAGCTGGAACAACAGCTGGCAGAGCCTCGCTCCCACCGAAGCCAACGCTCTAGGAGCTGACAGAAACAGCCTGGCGGAGGCCACATCCTGTATAGGCCCTTACAGTTTTGAAGCTAGGAAAAGCCCTGTATACCAGAAAATCCTGGTTAAACAAAAACCTGAAGTAAAAAGTAACTCTGCTAAATCCAAACCTGCTACTGGTAATAGTGCATCGTGCCCATACTCCTGCACAGTGCCGATCGGAACCCAGGCTGCAAAGCCCACGACTAGACACAAGTGTGAAAGGGCTAGCAATAACACAGGCACCAACTGCCACCACACTGCTGACACGGTAGCAGCATCAAACTCAACACAATATAGGGAAAGGGCGGGCACACCTGGCACAAGAGCTGCAAAAAATAACATAAAACATACAATAACATTAAGTAGCTGCACTTGCAATAAAATACACTATGAGACAGTAAACAGAATTAAAGCAACAAGCAGGTCACCCGAGGCCAGTTCCCCATGCACAAGGGAGGTAAGCAGCAGAGAACACATTCAGGAACTCCCACTAGGACAAGAGGGGAACCCTAAGCCTACCCTAAGGAAAATAAGCACAAACCAGCCCCAGAGGGTGAAGGCAATGGTCAGCCTGACAGGAAAGTTACTATGGGGACTTTATTGCAAAATGGCAGACAATATTCACACTTTCAGGAGCAACCGGCAAATTACGGCATTTAGCGAATTGCTCCAGGAGCTCTACGTTAAAATACGAAGTTCTGTAAAAACAGGTCTGACAGAGCAATATTTCAAGGAGACAACCGAGGGTCAAACACAAAGACATATTGAGAAGAATGAGGTCCAGATATATGGCTGTAAGGACGGGATGATGCTGCAGGCAAATGTAACGCGTAACAGGAAGAAGAATGCGGGGTCGGGGGAACATGCACACTGGCAAGATGACGGGGATAGTAACAACAAGAAGAACCCACAGGATATATTGAATGGAAATAGGCGAACTGCAACAACCCGTACAGCCATATGGAGGAAAACGAGGGGAAACCCTAACCCAAAAGGGGCTTACCTACAGAAAAGGGAGGGAATAGGGGCACATAAAAGTAAAATTAGACGGAAATATTTTACACAGGGCCTACAAATGGCAAAATACGAACATGAAATGAAAATGAACTTGAACGGACGACTTTGGACATTTAGCGAATTGCTCCAGAAGCTTTACGTAAAAATTCGAAGTTTTGTAAAAACGACCCCAGCAGAGCAATATTTTAAGGAGGCAACCAAGAGTTATGCACAAAGATATAAGGGGAAGAATGAAGCCCAGATATGCTGTAAAAAGAACGGAACGACGCTGCAGACATGTGTAACGCGTAACAAGGAAAACCGTGTTAAGCCAGAAGAACATGCACACCGACGGAACGATAGGGACAACAATAACAAGAGGAACCCACAAGATACATTGAAAGGGAAAAGGCCAATTATGACAGCCTGCACAGCCATATACCGGGAAATGAAGGGAAACCCTAACCCAAAGGGTCAGTACCTACAGAAAAAGGGGGGTATAGGTGCACATAATAACAAAATTAGACGAAAAAATTTCGCACAGAGCCTACAAATGGTGAAATACAAACAACAAATGAAAATGAGCTTGAACGGACGACATTGGATATTTAGCGAATTGCCCCAGGAGCTCTACGTAAAAATACGAAGTTTTGTGCAAATGGCCCAAAAGGGGAAATACTTTGAGGGGACACCCATAGGGTATATACGAATAAGGATTGAGGAAAACGAAGTTCAAAAATGCAACGAGAAGGGTGTGAGGGGACAAAATGAGCGTGTAACGCGTAACAAGGGAGGCAGTATGGGGGAAGGAAAACATACCCGAAGGAGATGCGTGGTAAGTAATGGACACGAAGGCAACTCACGGGGCACACTAATGAAAGCAATACTTGCAATTTGCGTTGCAGCTACGTTCCTGACGAAAAGTAATAGTGGAGGAAGAATAACGCCAGCACAAAAATTAACGCAATGGGTACGGGTAACAGCATGCAGGAAGACTAGCAGAAAGGTGGGAACGGGGATGCAAAAAGAAACACCGGAAAGGGTGCGAGTGACATGCTTGCAGAAAAGGAACACAGCAGCAACAACGATAACCAGGCAGGTAACTGAAACAAGAAAGGGAAAGGAAAAAATGCCAAGAGGGGAGGACAACCGAAGCCAAGGAACAACACAGGAAAAGCCCTCAAAGGAAGTGCTGGGTGAAGCTCCGGAAAGGGAGCATGCAGCACAGTGCATGCAGAAACGAAGCACAGCGGCAACAGCAAAAACCCGGCAAACAGTTGAAACTAGAAAGGTAAGTGAGAAAATGCCAAGAGGAGTCAACGACCAACGCCAGGAAATAACACAGGAAAAGCCCCCAAAGGGCCCCAGTTGGTTAGCCACAACAGAAGAGGGGGGACGAAGGGCGAACTTCAGAAGAAACCTCACATATTACCTACGGGCGAACCGGCAGGAGCACGCACATGCACACAAAAGGGGAAGGAGATATTGGAGTGAACATGAGAAAGGGAAAACATGCAGGTGGGTACAACGTACCAAATATGACAGACCACAACTGGTCAGAAGCAACCAGGTAGTAAGGCAAGAAACAAAGGACAGGGACAATAGTAAGTGGGCGCGAAAACATGGCGAGATGCGCCGAATGAGAAGGGAAGGCAAAAACATAGCGAGAACGGTGGGAGCCCAGATAATGAGCATGCATGTAACACTAAGTGTGCTGGGCACTCTGGCTAAACGGAAGGAGCAGGCACAACTGGCAATGAAAAACCCTCGACAAGAGGTACCGCAGGTCAAAGCGGTGAATGAAATGTCTACGGCAGCACGAGGAGCAGCCTTGGGTACAAGACCCAACAGGAAAGCTGAACAAATTGAGGAGACGGGTAGGTATGCCGAAGCGACACCACAGCCCTCACATATAGGGGGGGGAACATGCTCGAACGAGAAAATGGAAGGACAGTACCCCAAGAATTCTGTCACGCAGGGAATATTTGCCGAGGACGGAAAACTGAATATGCACCAAGTGGACCTCGCGCTCGAAACACTGGAAGACAACCCTCCGGGTTCAACAACCATGCAAGAAATACTGAAGATGCTGAGGGAAAATGACAAAAAATTTCTGAAAATGGTAAAAGAAAAAGTCGCCAAAAAGGGTGGCACCCAGATACCAGTGGTAGGAAACGGACACTGGCTACTACTGATGATAGGAGTCTGCGTCGCAAAAGATAACAGCACGTTGCAGGCCTATGTATACGACTCTATGGGCATGGAAAGACAGACACGGAAGAAAACCGCCCAAGGGCACACGAGGATGGCGGAGGAACTGCAAGGAGCAGTGAGTGCATGGGTAACGGGCAACAAGGAGGCAATGGGGTGCCTGGAAGCTAGAGCCACGCCGATGTACGACAGGCACCAACACGATGCATTCAGCTGCGGCGTCTGGGTGATATATATTGCGGAGCTATGGCAACAGTGGCTGTTAGAAAGGAACGGAGCCTGGATACAACATGTGTACACGAACACACTCCAAACCAGTCGATGCGTGACAATACACACCACGGAAATAGTGAATAAATGCAGAGACAGATTCAGGCCAAAGATAAAGTCGGCCATAATGAGGGAAAATAAGCCACAAGCAGAACAGGACACGGATGAAGTTGAGCTGACAAGGGAGGACCCAGCAAAAAGGACTGGGGCAAAACAGGCGCGAACCCAAGGAACGTGTGCGGCGGATGCCTTCATGAGGGAGGTGGGGCGTGGCCGCACAGGGGAACAGGTGGAGGACACAATGCGACAACAAGGGGTGGGCATACAAACGATAATGAACGTTCAGGAAGCACTTCAAGCGCTACAACAAGACACTGAAGCCCTCATAGATGAAACAATGAGCAAACTGTCGACAGATGGCCGAACCCAAATAGCAATAAGAGATGGAGAAAAATGGGCAATGATGATGCTCACAATAACACGCCAGGACATGCAGGCGCATGTGTGGCTGCCCACTGGAGGAATAGAAAAACAGGACGAACTGCTAATAGCTATAGATGTCTGGACCATACTGCGAGAAGCCTACGACCTGCAAAAGGTGAAATATAGTGAACTAAAAACACATAGCACACCACCAGAATGGGAAAGATTCAGTCAAGGTGAGCAAGCGATAAGAGTGGCAGGGAGCTGGAAATACTGGCATGTTGACGGCAAACCAGGACACTTCAAACTCGGGACTAGAAACACGGCACGGCTGCAGGGGGAGACTCGGGAGATGCGGCGGACGACAGAACAAACAACTGGGCTGGCCGAGGAGGACATGAAAAGTGATGAACCGAAGGAAGATGGCAGGGCACCTACTACGGAGCAACACGCCACGGGCGAAGCAACGGAAGAAAAGAACACAAGTACCACGGACAAGCTAGTTCAGGCCACGCTACGGTTCCTTCCGATAAGCAAAGAACAAGCAAACGAAAGGCTAAAGAAGGAGGAGGGAACGGCGACAGGAAAAAAGCTGAGGCCTCCCGCGAACGCCAAGAAATACCCGCCACCTACTACAACAACGAAAATGAACAAAAGGGACAATGAGGAAACCAAAGGGTCCCTGGAGGCACAGAAGCAATGGGGTGGGAACATGCCAAAAACGGAGAACCTAAACACTGAAGAAATGGGAGAAGCACAACAACACACCATAAATTTCCTAACATGGAACATACAAGGCTCCCCGCACTCACTGTATGAACTGGAGGAGCAAATGAGAAAATGGGAAATAGATATAGCAATAGTCACGGAAACTAAGACTGCGAATGAGGAAATAAAAAGACACTTCAGAAACAAAAAACAGTCAAACGTATGCACAAACGTACCAACAGAAGAAGGGGAGGGAGAAGAGAGCAACCACAAGGCGGGCCTTGCCGTAATACTCACAGGGGAATATGCCAAACCACATAACTACACCGAGGTGCAGGTACCGCACTTACGAGGAGTACTCACACACACGCTGCTCCACTTTCCGGGAGGAAAATACTTACACCTGCTAGGGGTATACTACCCGGTGGAAGGGAAAGACGTGGCGGAAGAGACAGGACGAGGGGAACTCGACAGAGAGGCGGCCAGAAATGGCATACAGGAGTATGTGCGAATGGTGACCACAGCCAGCGACAAAGCGGTAGGACAAACAGTACTAATTTGTGGGGACCTGAATGCCACGACGGGAACACCGAAAAATAGCAGGGACAGAGAATGGAACAAAACCCTGGAAGCCACGGGTCTGCAAGATGTGGGAGGGACCAGGGAAACAACACTAACATGGCATGAACGACGGAACATAGACAGAATGCTAGCAAGCAAAGCAGAATTACAATACTACACGCAACCAACGGCAGGAGAACTCACCGAGCTACACATGAGCGACCACAAAATGGTCTGCACAACGCAACTGGACCTAAAAGCCTGGGGGACCCACAGACCAACGACACAAAAGCCACAACATGCAAAAACAGACAGACTGAAACTCCCGCTAACAGAAGCAGAGGGGAATACCCTCAGGCAAACACTGGACGCTGCATACACGAAGGAATTACAAGATGAAATGCAAGAAGCAATAAACGGGATAAAAACAGCAGCCAGCACAAGGCACAGAAAACGGGCAATAGACTACGCGGGAGGGGTGGTTGCAAGGATAATGGGGGAAGCAAGAGACAGGGCAATGATGGATGTCAACTTACCGAAACAAGCGGCAGCACCAGAACAACAACACGGACTACACCTCCCAAAAACCCTCCGCAAAGAAAGGGACGGCCACCTGAAAGAAAGGAACAGGTGCCGTGAGAACATAGCACTATGGAAGAAGGACATAGAAACACGAGAACAAGTAACCGAGGAAGCACGGACGGAAGATTTTGACAACCGAACAAACGAAATGAGGGAATGGGAACAATGGGAACGGGAACAGAAAAAGCTTGCGACAAAAGAGGCAAGGAAGTGCATTAAAGAACACGAAGCAAACCGAAAACAGAAAACAAGAATGAAAATGAGAGAAGGATACTGGGGCAACATAAAGCACTACCATAAATTGATATACAAAAAAGAGATAGAAAACGGAACGGCACCAACTACAACAATACAAGCGATTGAAACCATGCAAGGAGAGCTAGTGGTAGGACACCAAAAAGTGGCACAGGCAATGGGAGAACACATTGCGTGGTCGGAACCATACAAAATGAAGGAACCAGAGAAAGGACTTAAAGATACGCCACCCTGGCTTGACGAAAGGTACAAGAACTACATGAGGGAAAACCAATGCAAAAGACCGGACCAAACAAAAGTAAACCTAAATGTGGACAAAGAGGCCTACCGACAGGCGGTGAAGAAAATGAAAACCAACAAAGCAGCCGGGCCCATGGGGATACAAAATGAAATACTGAAACAGATGCCGGACAGATTCCACGACCAACTGTGTGAACTCATGAAATTCATGTGGGAGCATAGACACACCCCCCTACCATGGAAAAAAGGCTACTTCTGCTTCCACCACAAGCAAGGAGAAGTAACAAAACAAAAAAACTACCGACCTATAGCACTACTGGACTGCCTGTTCAAACTATACACTACAGTACTCACAAAAATGCTAGCTGACTTCTGTGAGATAAACGGCATGCTCTCGGAAGCACAAGAGGGCTCAAGGGAAAGCCACAACACAATGAAGCAACTCACCAGGGTAACCAATGCCATTGAAGACGCCAACCTCTCCAAACGAAGCCTACACGCAACCTACGTGGATTTCGAAAATGCGTATGGCTCGGTTGACCACAAAAGACTCATTACGACGCTGAAACACCTAGGGGTGCCACCACAACTTACCGAAGCTGTTAGGGACATACTGGGCGAAAACGAGGAGGACTCCATGCAAATGAGAGCAAAAGTAGGGGACCAGGTCTCGGAAGAGGTGCCAATAAGAAGGGGGATTCTGCAAGGCGACAGCATGAGCCCGCTACTGTTCATACTATACCTGGAACCTCTCCTTAGATGGCTAGAGGTGGGAGACCATGGATACCAGCACAGGTATGCAACTGACAGGGAGCTCAGAGGGGAACTGAGAACCTCCTCCGGAGCGTTTGTGGACGACCTAATTATACTAACCAAACTAATGACAGGCATGGAGCAACAGCTAAAGAAACTCTCGGCATTTGGAGACTGGAGTGGACTCAGAATAAACGAGGACAAAACAAAGATAACAGGGGTAGAACATGGCAACAAAAACGTGAAAGAAAGTAGGCACCAAGGGGTGAAATGCGGAAGTCGAACGCTAAAAGTCCTAAAAGCCGGGGATACCTACAAGTACCTGGGGGTCCTACTCAATATGCTGGGGACATGGAAAGAGGAGAAAAGAAAGTCACTACGGGAACTCAAAAGAAGAATAGACGCACTACTGGCAACCCCCCTCACACAAAGACAAAAAGAGTACTCCCTGAAGTCGGCCATATTGGGGAAATTCAAATACGGACTCCACCTCGGGATATACACACAGGGTGAAATACAACAGGCCGAAAATCAGCTGGGAGCCGCGATGAAAAGAATATATGGACTTCCCGCGAATGGTACGCCCAATGAACTAAACACGGAGGAAAAAGAGGAATACGGACTGGGGCTCCAGTCCCTACAGGCAATATATGCACAGGAAGTGTACACGGGACTGGCAGGCGCTGTTCAGAGTGAGGAAGACAAAGGGGCCCAGATGGGATACGGCAAAAGGGAGAGAAACCTTCAAACCAGACAAAGAATGTCACAAGTTAGCAGGTCCACAGCCGGACTACTGGAAAAACACTTCGAAGAAAGGGGACACAGCAGCACAAGGAGCAAACTAAAAATGGGACTGCAGACACAAACGAACACTCTGAGGAAGATGAATGCTCTGAATGAATATGGAATACGCGTGAAAGGAGTGGGAACCCACATGCAGGAACTGGGCAAAGAAACACTACCTATAATGAGGCAGCTGGGAAAAGCTAAAAGGGTATACACAAACGCGGAAATGGAGGGCACAACCAGAACGACCAAGCACCAAAGGATAATGGATACAGAATACAGAGACCCACAGTCGCAGCCTGCGACGACAGGCTTTGAAAAAATGGGAACAGTAAATGTAATACAGGAAACGAAAACTCAGCAAGCCACCAAGCAAATAAACTTTACCAAACTACTCACACTATTCAGAAACTACCCGGACCTCAAGAACTTAACCACGGCAGACGGGAAAAGTGCCATACCAATAGAAACACTGAAAGCAACAGGTGGAAGGAAACACGACACCAAGACGGCAACAAAGATAGCACAGGGAATGCTGCACCTATACCCATACATTTGCGAAGCACAACCCAACGACATTAAGAAACCAGGGGACCACTGGGACCATGTGTGGAACAGAAGGCTGAAACCTGAATATATACAAGAACGGAAAACAGGAGAGCTAGAGAGGTACACCAAAAGTACGGTAAGCATGGAAAACATAAGCAACTGGCCGGCACAAATAAAGGCGCTACATGAGGCTGGAAACAGTCTGAAGGACATACTGCAACTAGTGTCTATGTACCCGCTAGCCAACCAAACGAAGCATTTCGAACAGTCAGAGGTAGAGTGGACGGAACAAGAGAAGGAACTTCTGGGCATAGAAACCGACCAAGAAAAGGAGGAAGACGACGTGATGACAACCAGACACCCGCGGGGGAGAGTAAAGAGGAAGTCAGGACAACAGGACAGAGGCCAGTGGTCGACACAGGAAGACCGAATGGAAATGCTAGGACAAGAGGGAAACTACACGCCCGCCGGGATACTGGCAACGAGACAGTACCTGCAAAACTACACAGACTCGACCTCGAAAGTAACGCAGTACGAAATACGGTGGACCGATGGAGAAGGAAACGAACAGACGACGTGGAGCACAGAAGAAACAGTAAGAACACACCTGCTCAAACACAACCTCTCCTCGGACCAAGGATGGAAAAACCTAGTGGAAGAATGGAAGAACGACAAGAGAGACAAAAGGACCAAACGCGAGCCCGCTGCAGAGATACTGGCAGGACAACCAAACGGCGAACAGAGGTACTGGAAAGAAGTAACGCACCTGGAAATATGCACAAGGGAAACGAACCCGGACCAGGACATTAGGCACATTCCAGGGGTGAAGGACAGACAACTGCGCACGGAAGGTGACACCACCTACTGCTATGAGCCGGAGGGAAGCCTCATAGGCACGCTGAGCACGGTAAAAGCTAGAGAATTGTACGACAGATATGCCGAGGCGGTGGGGGACAGCACGGCACAAAGGCCAACAGAGAAACAACTGGCCAAAAGGCTGAAACTAAGTGTAGAACACAAAATACATGTAAACACTTTTGAGGAGGAAATAGCACAACTGCTGATAAGGTACTCCAGCAAAGCGGAGATGAAACACAGAAAAAGGAACCTCCAAAACCACTGGACCTTCCCTCCGGAAATGATGGAGGCGGTACACACAGCCATGGGAGTCCAAACAGAGGTATTCGCCTCCCCACTTAATGTACACAGAGACACCAGAACGTACTACTCGCAGTACCCACGAGACTCGGTATTTGGGGCTGTAGGCTCGGCATGGGAAGAGCAATGGGAAAAACTGGGGTCATACCAATTCAACCCAGAGTACACAGCAGGGGACCTCTACAAGGCACTGAAAAAGGCAATTAACTCCACAAAAACGGCCGAACCCGTTCTGGGGGTAGGAATATACCCCACATACGCCAAAAGCCCGTATAGAAAACTGCTGAATAAGCACATGGGATACAGGGTACACGAGTTACTGGAGATAAAGGAAGGGCAGTTCACCTTCTTACCACCCGACCACTGGATGCAAGGCAACCTACAGAAACCCAAACAATGCAACTGGAACATGAGAATACTGGTAGTAGCGAATGCAGCAGGATGGAGAAAATACTGCCCGGATGCACTCAAAACCCACGACATATTCAGCAAGGCCCTTCTCAAGTGCCCGCAAAGCAAAGTCAGGACGATAGGCAGAGCATGCTACATACACAGGCCTCTCACCCTCAAGGATGCGGACAGGCGACCTAGGTCAATTACAGAATGGGAGAAGGATTGCGTCATAGACTCCGCGCCATGGATGAACCATGAACTACCGGTCATGCAAGCACTACCAGGCAGCCACCTGGAGAACCACACAGAGAAGATAATTGACCGGTGGATGGAAGACAGGGAAAAAGAAGGGGAGCACAGAGGAGGGGATAGAGGGCCGAGGCCAACGACTATGGACGTACTAAGAGCTAACACCACGTGGAGTAGGGAGGAAATAAACAGAGACGCCCTAAGAAGGTGGGCATTACAATTTACGGGCCCAGACACAACGGACGAGCACATAAACGGAGACCAATGGCTGCAGTGGGAAAGGGGTGAAAAGGAGAAAGCAGAACCACCACCAGAAAGCAAGTGGGACAACCAAGGGAAAGGATACCCAGAGCCCCAAAGGAGGCATAACAGAAACAATATGATTTACACAGATGGAAGCCAAAGAAAAGTCAAAAAGGAAAACGGGGAAGTCGAGGAAGTAACGGCGGCAGGTGTCTGGGACCCAAGAGGGGAACGGGCAATGAACCACATGCAAAGATGGGCCGGACGCTGCCAAACTGTTAACAGGGCGGAGCTCACTGCCATATATATGGCACTGACACTAGACTCAAACTCGGGAGAAGAGAAAGTCAGCATATGCACGGATAGTCTGACCTCCCTCTACCAGATACAAAACATGAAAAGAAGGCCGCACACGCTTGAAAGGCACGTACACAGGGACCTGCTGTGGAAAATAATGAAACAAATACAAAAGCTAAATAAGGAGGGAACAAAAGTGGCCCTATACAAGGTTAAAGCGCATGTGGGAATACATGGGAATGAAATGGCGGACGAGGTGGCAAAAAGGGCCTGTGAAGAAGGGGAATACGGCCTCAACCACGACAACACGGATACAGTGATGCTACTAGCAATATGCGAGGCCACGGGTAGACAACTGGAAGGACACCAAGCAATACTCAACCATGTAACAAAAAAGGTGAGGGAGGCAAAAATGACGGGAAAAACGAACATAATACAAAGACTAAAAAGGAAACTAGAAACCGGGCCAGAAGAATGGGAGACCAAAAGACAACGCATTGAGAGGAAGGAGGCAGAATACGCACAAAGAAACCGGGAGCCTACTGAAATAGGAACAGCCTGGGCAGACACCTGGCCCGATGAACCAGAATGGCAACAGGAACAGGAAGAGGAATTGGAACTCCAGAGGATGGAACGATTAGAGGAGGAGGCATTAATACAGGAGCAGCAAGTACAAACAGCACAACAAGCTAAACAAAAGAGGGGGCAAGGGCGAGAGAGCACACGGGGAGTAGAAATGAATAAGGAACAGGGATGGAAGACAAGAACAATACGGAAAGAGGAGGCACTAGAACAGGGAGAAAGACAAAAACGAAGAAGAACCCAAAGCCAGGCAAAACCCGACCAATCAGCCCTACGGGAAGCTGAAGGGCCGAGGGAAGCCCAAGGAGAAACTGCACAAGGGTCAACCCAGAAACTGAAGCTACCGGAAACACAGAATGTGGACACGACAACACAGCAGGACACCGCAGCCGAGCTCAGAGAAATGGCCCAACAACAGGAGGAAGCACAGGAAGAATGGAGAGCACTCCAGGAAATGGTACAGGACCAGGAAGCAGCGCAAAAGGAAGTACACCAAGTGAAGGAATGGAGAAAGTCCTCGAGGGAAAAAATACTGACAGCAACACAAGAAAAGCCAGAAAAATACATGCAGCACCTCAAAGGTGATAAAGCCATGCACAAGCTCTCTAATGGATACTGGAAGAAGGGAACGGAATACCTAAACGAGAAAGACGTGACAGTCCTGCTAAGATGCCGGGCGAACAAACTACCAGCAGGACCATACAAGAAGCAGCAAGGAGGGAGAAGGTCGCAAAAATGCAAATGCTGCGGGATGCCCAGACAAGTAAACGCGGGAGGATTCATACGCACAGCCCATGTGCTGGGAGGATGCACAGAGAGGGAGATAAAGAACATGATAATAAGCAGGTCGGATGAGACCACCAAAATGATAGCGAAAGCAATTAGCAAAGGCAGGAAAGGAGGATGTGTAATAAGAACCCATGCGGGGAAAAAAGGGAAAGGAATGAACAACGGGAGACCAATAGAAGACTTCCTCCTCACAAGGGGGCAATGCAGACTGGACGGACGAAACACACCGGCACCAGCACACGGAAAGGACACCATACCACACTACGTGGACATAGTAATGCTAGAGGGAACTGAAAAGGGGAATGAGCAGCCTGGGTACACACACCAAAAGGCAATGACGGAAGCGGGCCACATACACCTGATAGAGGTAACATACACAGACGAAATGAGTTGGGAGGAAGCACTAAAAACGAAGTACACAAAATACACACCGCTAGTAAAACTACTAGAACTATATGGCTACAAGGTAACGCTACACGTAATGGTATTCGGCAATACGGGAACAATATACGAACACACGGAGAAAATACTGACCAAACATTTAGGATTCGACAGACAGGAAGCCCTACACCTACTCAGGAAAATACATGACCTAGCGACAGGATTTGCAGTAAGCCTAAACAGACTATACAGAACTAAAGTAGACAAGGAACCAGACTAAGGGACAAAGAAGAAGGAGTCAAGGGGACTCACAAAGCCCCACACCCCGTCCAAGGGTGTCTCTTTTTCTTTTTCTTTTTCTTTTTGTAACCTGCAAATCGTCACTGTCAAATTAGACCTACAAACTCCGACGCCTTATTAAGAAAACTGACTCGTAACGAAAATCAATTTATACGAGGCCTTGACCTTTGTATACCTGTTTTGGCATCGCCGAGTTGTAGGTTACGCTGATAACACACAACAGCAACGTTACAATCGATATAAAAAACGAAAACGTCGTCTCCACCCAAAAAACTTCAAACATGGGTTCATCACGTTTCATCGTGTTCAACGAATCGCCAGTCTTGCAGCCGCAGCGTTTGTCGGATATCCTCCAAGAAATGCCAGTGCTGACGCACTCCAGAGCGTCCCATGCAATGGACGAGAATACTGCCGCCCGTAGCGAGCAACACCCTGTTGGCCAACGGGCACTGCGAAAACTTATGCTCGAGAATGCGCCTCAGAACTTCCTGCGAGATCTCTTCCCATTGCTCTATCTCCGCCTGCTCCATCGGGAACTTCGACTTACCTCCCATCCGTTTGACGTCGGATCCGCTGATATGGGAAAAGTTGATATCGGCTCTCCGATCGGCAAACTTAGCAGCGTACTGAAGTGCGGTGTCTCGTTGCGCGCCTTTCCTCATTTTGGCAACCATGAGAAACTTTTCGGCGTGGTACGCATGCTCGGCGCTCTTGTAAGCGATTTCGTTGTGCACGAGCGGTTCCGAATGAACCCAAAAGTTGGAAAGCACTTTACGCCAGTCACGGATGTTTTGTAAGTTTTCGTATACGGTATCGTGATCATCGTGTAACAACTCGCCAACGCCTTTGCCGGGGGGCTTGTCCGCAGACTTGCTGTAGAACATGAGAATGTCACGTCCGCTATCGCTCGGAGGCGCTCGACCTTTGTACCATTTGATTTTCCTCGCGTTTCCGCTTTCACCACACGTCAGCACATCGAGCGACATCACCGCACGGTGCGGTGAGCGAGGCACGGAGGACTTCAAGACGACAAACCGTATTTGATCGAGATCTTGGGAATTCTCAAGTACGTATACTCACATCCTCCCTCACGCCCGATGTAAAAAACGCGGCAAGTTCGTGGAGGACGTCCCGCGGGAGGAACGTGCATCTCGCTACCCATTATGTAAAGAGTAGAATTTAAAGTTTCAAATATATATATACATACGCATCGATTTTATTTTAAACAGTCTGTCGCACAGTGCTGTTGTGAAAGAAACTCAACCGAGCGCCGACGTGAGGCGTGTCCCGTACGAAGTAATCCTGCAAAAGGTCTTCGGTGTTTAAAAAAATCCGTGCGCTTACGACACGACATGAACGCCTCCCAATGATTCTGGCTACTCCTCTGTGGCACGCTACCATAGAACGTGACCACCGCAGCGCACGCGTGTAGCGTCGACAGCAGCGGACTGCTCAATCTAAAACACTCGGCGGTGAAAGTGTGACCTTATGTCACCCGCGTGCGGCAACTCCACCAAATCCTTCCGAGCCCCTTACTGCATCCTGTCCGCTTACTGCATAGGGGGCTGTTTCCTGTCCGCGTTTTGCTTCGTCGGTTCCATCGCGTCCATTCTGTCGGTAAACACCATCTTCTGCGTTCTGTCGCTCAACAGCGTTTTCTCCATACTGTCGACAAACTCCGCCTTCGCGATCGGCTGCACGAATCAGGTCTTCCGAGTTTGCATGTAATTCACCAATATCACTTGGGCGCGCATCTGGGAGGTCACGATACGGACAACGGTACCCTCGGTGGCGCTGACGATGCTCCACCTCGTCGCCGACTCTACGCTTCCGTGCATGCGAGAGTCGCCCGCACCGTCTTCCGGCGTACCGAGCCTCATGCAGATATGCGCAGAAGTCTTGTCGCAGGCCACGAGATCCACATCCTTGCACGTAGTGGCTTTCACGCTGACCCCATCAATGAACATGTCCACCGCGCGCAACGTGAACGTGGACGAGAGTATCTCCATCACCGGCATGGCGACGCATCCTTCCTGGGAAGCTTTCCAATACCATCTGAGAGATGCTTCCGTAAAGCCTTCAGCGTCGCGCACCAGCGGTATCTCTCCGCAGGCACCGCTGGTAGCGTGAATCGTCTGCCGGTCGAAGCCTACAACCGCGTATTCCTCGCACAGCAGCGTACACGGATTCACGTACAGTCGAGCGTATATCCAGGCCGACTCCGCGAGTGTGCGTATCTTCATGTGCCCGTCGTGCTCTAGAAGGCACGACCGAGCGATTCCATCTCGCCTGAACTCGTCGCATAGTGCAAGCTTCGCGTGAAGATTGGTGCTCGCATTCTGGCCATCCTGACGCAAGAGGCTTCGAAATTGCTCAAATCTGCTGACCTCGTCGCCAACATCCGAATAGGGCATCGATTCGCGGTCTTCGGATGAGACCCTCGCCAAAATGAGCATCCTGACAGAGTGAAACAAGGAGACGTGCACGAATCGCGGGTGCTCTTCAACCGTGTAATATCCATCAGGTGTGACGGATAGTCGAACGGTCATTCTTTGACAGTCTTCGAGCAGCGTGTAGTTGGAGCCGATCGCGTTCGCCGACTCGTCGCAGGAAAGGTCGACGCCGTCCTTGATCACCGTCAGATTCACTCCAAAAACTTGCTGAACGCAATGGCGGCACAGAGCGTCATCGAGGTGCTGCAACAACTCAAGCGCGCAGACAGTCGCGGCGGTGCCAAAACCAAGCTCGGGAAAACCGATATCCTGCGAAGTGACTCTGGTGCCGTCTAGCTTTTGGTTAGCCATGTAATTCTTAACAAACAAATTCCAAACCGTATCTATGTGCGACTTCACACTCGAAGGGAGCGCGCCCGTGTCGTTGCCCAGCATGTACGTGACACCCCACGAATTGGCATCTTCTCCCACCATCGTGCGGTCCGATTTCCTGGCGCCGAGCTCTGTAGCGGACGCCGATAGAGAATTGTATATCATTGTTAACGTGCTGTCCTTGTACACCGGTCGAACGGGTACCGTTCTCCAGCACGCCACCTTTGGAAACCATAAACAGTTAAGCCGGGTGCTTTCGCGCCACACAACCGGGGTCGAAATACTTTCGAAGAAGAGCGGATACGCATCACGCCGGCGTTCCGGGGTCGCCCTGGTCCACCAGCTAAGCGCAGCTCCGTTCGTGTCGACGTTTAAGCTTCTCAGCTGATAAGCGGTGCCAACCACGCCGCAGAGTACACGCATCGTGCATCGCATTCGCCCGTCGCACTGATGCAACGTGTCGTCCTTCGGGATACACACCACCCCGTAGCTTCTGCACAACAGCGGTTTTCCCCGATGGCTCTCGTTACACCGATGCACGCTGCACACCAACCAGTACTTCATCTGCGTTTTTAACGACGCGTCTATCAACGACCGACGCGTGCGCTCGCCTCTCGTTTCGACATATCCAATCCCGCGCTCGAGCATTCTGCGCTCAGAAAGGAACTGCTTACTGATACTAGCGATGGTATCGTTGACTTTGAAGAACTTGCTCGAGTGATAGAGCAGGCAGCTCGTGTTGTCGAAACCATCGCCCACGCGCGACAAATACGCGCGCGCCTCATCCTCTTGCTCCCGGTCGAGCGATCGCTTCTGTTTCTTGGAGGTCGTCGCCTCGCACGTATCCGGCTGCCACCGTCGCCGGGCGACCTTCGCGCAGGCCGCGACGTTTCCGCGGAAGCAAACGGCGCCCTCGTCGCTGCGCTCAACCAGACGCCACAGGCTCCGCTCCGTGTTTGAAACGGTCGCAACCCTCTCAAAATATCTGTGCAAGCAACCTTGATCGAAGTCGTGCAGCATGCTCTTCGCAAACAGCCTCGCGATGTCGCTTTTCGTGTTGCTCGGCAAAACGTCCGATCGAGTCTTGTCGACGTCCGCTTTGTTCTGAAACAGTAATTGCAGACGCGCGACGTGTTCACAAAACAAGTCGCTATTGTCCCACGCGGTGGAATCGCGATTTCCCGTGTACACGAACGGCTGATGATACAGCTGCACCGGATTGTGAACGGGCCTGTCGCCCACCGTGTATCCCGCATGGCGAAAACGCAAATAAAGCACCGCGATGATTTTTTCTACAGCTTTGGACCGTTCGTTCTTCGCGTGCTCCTTCTCGCCAACGTACATCAAGCTCTTGATGTGCGCCACGCTGTCCTCGTGACCGAAAGCGGACCCAGAAACGGCGATGGTAATGTAAGCCGTGCACAATGGGAACACACTCGGAGTCAGCCCGGTGCGATCGTGGCACACGGGTATGATATACAGCCGTAGGCGTACGTCGGACACGTCCAAAAACAGTAGGTTGTGCGCGTACGCGTCGTTCAAGAACTGCGTCCACGCTTCCGTACATAAGCCCAAACGACAGGTCAGCGTGTAAGGAAAATATTGAATCGATTTACTGGACTGTGTGTACGAGCTTTCGAGCCCCTCGGATAGGCTCAACGCGAACAAGTCCGCGCACACCAGGGCGTTGTGTGTGCCTCTCTCGCCGTGCATCGCGAAGACGTTCGTATAAAAATCGACGATTCCCTTCCCACGTGGAGCGCACATGTTCAAGAGCTCTTGCATATCACGGATCATCTCGCGATCCTCTTTCGTGGCGATCTGCTGTTGGTAACAAAAGGAAAAAACGCTGTCCAATATCATTCCACTCAAAATAGGATCGTCGCGAAGCAGCTCAAGATTACGTAAAATCTCTTTCGCACAGTGGGTGTCGTCCACCGCGCGTCTGTTCCTGCCGTAATAAAGCGCCGACATCACGCGCAGCAGACAAGCGGACTTATCCGCGTGTTGAAGAACATCCAGAAATGGCGCAGCACACTCCATCTGAGTGGCCGACATAATGCGCGGTTTGCCTTTTTTTCAATTCGAAGCTGTGGCTTTGCGCGAGTATAAATGCGTCTTTTGTGATGTCCCTGTTTTACCACTGTCACAAATAAGTTCGTAGTTCGATCGACATGTCGATTGTAACTTGGAACACCTGCCGTTCTGAAACGCCCAATAACTCTCACCCAAAGGAACAGACCGACCGCATCGAAGAGGAACCACGCACGTTTGAAACCGATTCCTTGGTCTCCGTGCATTCTGTTGTAAATTGCTGCCACGCGCGACGGCTGCATAACGCCGCTTCGTCACGTAGAATTTCCAAACCGCTACCGAAAAAACTTCGCACACTACTACCAGAATGGCTGTGGGAGCAGCAGCAGTCGAAGATGTCACTCATTCTTTCGAAGGACAGCTTTCGCTTGGAGTACAATAAAATTCTCTCGGGCCGCAAATCGGACTTTAAAATCACAGGCGTAAATTCCGGAATGATCGCGACGTTGTACCTACACGAAATCCTCAGAGTAAATCACATCGATTGGTCCCGGTTCTTGTGCGATGTACACCGAATAGTACGTCACAGATACGAGTGCGCCGGTCTTCTACTGGCCTCTTACGAACCCAAAAGCCCTCTCGACAGGCACTACCCGATCACTCTGGACGAGGTGTGTGTGATCAACACGGGACGCACTTTCGACGAAACTCCGAGACTCGGTGTTGTTCCCGTGGATATGATGGATCATCAGGAATTTTTTAGTGCCAGAGACCAAAAGGTGAAGCAGCAAGTGACGAGTTTTCATTGCCACCCCTTCGTCATAAGACCACGTCTCGGAGAACACGCTCCACCCAGTTTCGAAGATGGCGCGTGCTTCTTAACCACACTGACTCGCTCCATGACACACGCGATCATTGGATACAGCGGAATATACGTCCTCCAAAAATTGCGGGGAGTGAGATGGTCAAGAAAGCTTCGCAGAAAAAAATGCTTCGACTTCCTCGAGCAAACGTCAACGCAAGAGGTTCTATATTCGGAGTTGCACGGAAAAGTCGAAGATCTCGTAACGCTCCAGGATAGTCTTGATCTGGACAAAGGCGTGGACAAAGTTGAGCTGGAGTATTTGCGATCGATGGCTCTCGATACCTTTCAGGATGTACATCGTTATCTCATAATGTACATGTTCTTATTTCGATACTGCGTAGCTGTGGACTTTTATCCGTACACCTTCGTGTAAGACCGTTGCCGTGCGTCCGTAACTTTTTATTTGTCTCAACAAAATTCTTCGCGCGCGCGTGACATGGGGGGTGTCTCTCGCGCGCGCGCACATTCATTTAACCCTAGTTCTGAGCGTGCTGCATCTGAACTCACAGTTTGATATGAAATCCTTTAGGTTAGAAATATGCATCGCGGCACCTCAAACATCAAACTGTGACGCTCTTATAAGCATCATTCATAACCCAAGATGCTTGTGTACTACACACGTTTGCAAGCTTCACAACATTCTTCGTACGCAACACAAAACTCCCGGAGCAGAAGCAACCGATTCGCAAATTCATGTACAGTACAAAACACCTACAAACTGCGATCCCTTACAACAACTGACTCTTAATAGCACGTCGAGTTGATAGCATCTTCGATGTCCGCTTTCACATTGTTCCAACCCTGTCCAAATTCGACTCTGACTACCGATCCGCGGTTCATGCGCTTTGCGTCGAAGCTCCTCGTGACCGCACTGTCGACCTACTCTCCTTGATTCGTTGTTGGGCGTACGTCAATTGCCTTTGAGATAAACAAAAGAAATCGAAAAAATGGCTTTTGCGGTTCATTCTTGCCAGGGTCTCGGGAGCGTCCTTGAAAACGCACTCCAGATGAGTCACGATGCGTTTGCAGATTTGAACGACGACGACGTCTACATCGAGTCGAATTTTGATGCGACAGCACGAGCACTGCGGCTGGCAGCTTGACCTCTTGATGGTCCTTCGCAAACACGTGACTCTGGTATTTGAGGACGCCGACGCCTGCTTGCATTGCTTTCGCAGCCCGCGAAGGCGCCAGCAGCAGAAGTCGGGTGCCAGATCCCGAAGGATGCCGGGCGCCGGACTGGTGAGCGGTCGCAACAGATTTGTCAGGCCGTCTTGAGGCGACGGACAAGTGCAGCGCACGCAGAACCAGTCACCTTCGGGCACTTCGCGCAAAGTCGGTTGGACGCAACAAAGGTGGCAGCCGGCGTCGCATCCGTCGCATAGCAGCATTTCGTCACCTGCGCACCGCTCCACAATCATCGTCAAGCGCGCCTGAGAGATTCCACGCTCGCTCGCGAGAAACACAGCAGACTTACCCTTGCGACTTGAGGTATCGCCGCAAACAAAGCATACCACGTCCTTCTCCTCTGTGCGCGACGACGACGTGATGGATGGCGCGACGACGACGTGATGGATGGCGCGTCGCCGAGGACCGCGCAGTCGTGGCACTTGTGCGAAACCGACTTGTGCACCAGCACGTGCCATCGCATGTTTCCTCGTTTGTCGCTATACACGATGGTGTAATCTGCCGGAAATTGCGGCTCGCAACTGACCGCGTTGCGTACGCAGTAGGTCAGGAGCAGCACCTTGACGGGCCGCGGCTTGCGAGTGGACAGGTGCCGCAACACCTCGTCGTACATCGGACTCCTCCACACTCCGTAGATGTCTAAGGCCATGGCGTCCGACTCGCGATAGGCCTGAAGCGCGTTCTCCGTCAGGGATGAGGGTCTCGTGATCGCGCGATGAAGCATTTCGTACACCCCGGCCACGCCACGGCCCCTGGTTCTTCCGTCGAGACGTCCGGTGAGCGCGGGCAACACCGGGACGTGTCCCTGCATCGTCAGGAGGAGCAGAGTCGTGGCGTCCGTGTTGACTTGATAGATGGTCGGGACGAAGTCCTTTACGGACTTCGCGGTGTTGGCGCTGCTCCCGTCGAGAAGCAGAGCCGTCCGCACCTCGCACGCCTTGCACGTGTCGGCGAATACCCGATTGCGTCGCGCGGCGTGCTCGTAAGATTGCGCATCCTCGAAGCGACAACCCTTCGATTTCTTACGTATGACATCCGCGTTTTCCTTGATCACAAAAAGGGTCCAGGCCGGGAGCGTGTAGATCTTTTTGTCATCCGCGCATCGCACATAGATCAGAGCTCGCGGAGCGCAGCTTGCGGAGTTATTGCCCGCGCGCAGGACAACGTCGGTGATTCTACATCTCACAACGGACTCTGTGTCGGTGTTGCTGGTTCCGTTAAAACAATACTCCGGTATAAGGACCTGCGCGCCAACCAGACGTCGCATATCCTCGCAGGAGACACTCGCGAAACGGGACATGCGCAAAAGTCAGATCTTGAGGATTCACTTGGTTTTTTATGGAAGCAAAGACCACGCTCACTATGCTTTGAAGGGTTCGATCGACAACCGACACAACCCGTCGACCGAACCCGATTCGACCGTATATTTTGCCCGAAATCGTCTTTCAAATCTGAGGGAGACGGTCTTGGGCGCCCGATCGCTGACCGCAGCTGGATCAAATTTCCGAGTACTTAGAATGTTGTTCGACACCCGCATGTGGCACTCCGGTCAAGCGCGAAATCTGTCGTGACCGCGTGTGACGGTCCTCGCATTTGCCACCAAAAGATCGCTCTTCGTGTTCTCTTTGGAAGCGTGCCGCAGATGACGAACGCCGCTCGACTCTGCGCGTAGACGTCTCCCGAGGAACGCCCATCGGCGTAGCGTTTCGCTCCTCGCGACTTTACCGAGTTCGCCTTCACGCCATCGAAAGAAGAGTATGTCGTCGGTTGGACCAGATCGACTTTGTCTCTGGGCGGAGTGTTTCATGTCAAAAAATCCTTTTGAGAATCATTTCCCCGCAGAAACCGCGAGGACTTTGGCGTTTCTGCAGGATGCCGCGATGCGCGAGCTTTTGGAGGACCAATCGCAGATGGAGCGCACTTTCATGCTGCTCCAGACCTTCGATACAGACGAGACGGTCACGCGACTCTTCGGTGGGCGCAGCAAGTGGTGGAGGAAGAAAAATCCTCTCATGAACGCGAGAGGCTATCACGACGAACTCACACAAGGTCATTTGCAAGAGATCGCATCGATGGCCGAGTACAGCGTGGACGACGTGCGCTCCAGACTGCCGATGCTCGTGGGACACGATCTCGCTGGATCGAACGCAGGGCAAGCGAAGATGTACGCCGTGCTTCCGTGGAGCGCGCTGCTGAGTTACGCGATGACTCCTTTTCCGCAAAGATTTCAACATTTGCTTAAGACCGATCCGTGTTCCCCGGAGAACATTCCTTCACCCTCCGAGGGCATAGAAGTGAGTCCGCATTGCACACCGTCCACCTGCTACCACTGCGTGCGCTCCGAAGATCGCCCAATACACACACTGGTGTTGGACTTCGACCTTCCCAACCCCAGCAAGACGGATTATTTCAGCTCTTTCACCGAGGAGGGAACAATCGCAAGGGATCGAGCGCGTCGTTTGGCAGCGGCCTGGGCGGCCACTCGCAGCGAGAGCGGTCCCGTAGCGAGAGCGGCGAGAGCCATCGAGGCCGCTTGGCCCACTTGGTTCCCTGGATGCACGGCACACATTCTTCTGTTCGAAACGCGTCGTGACGTAGACGGCATATCTCCAGCAGTCGATTCCGATATAGGAAAGCCGTCGGTGCATGGCTACCTTTTTCAGTGCATGATGCGAGATGATCGGTCCGTCAAGAGCGTGTGGCCGTTTCAGGGCCCGACGTTCGAAGATAAAACCGTCTACAAATCTTTTTTCGAGGATTATCTTCACCCGCTTCTGCAAGCGGATCCTTGGTACGCGGAACACGGCATATGTGTCAACAGCTTCTTAGATCCGGTTACCGGACCCACGGTACGGGCCGTGGGAATGGCGAAATGGGAGAACAAGCAACAATCCTCGGGAGTTTTGAGATACTCGCACAATCTCACGCCGATGCC
The DNA here is from genome assembly GCA_001247695.2 of Cymbomonas tetramitiformis. Classification (NCBI taxonomy): domain Eukaryota; kingdom Viridiplantae; phylum Chlorophyta; class Pyramimonadophyceae; order Pyramimonadales; family Pyramimonadaceae; genus Cymbomonas; species Cymbomonas tetramitiformis. The sequence continues at coordinate 14,807 of LGRX02027750.1, read as the reverse complement.
CATAAGCGATCCCTTTGCCGAGAGCGTCTTCATGCGGCACAAAGCGTACGCCACCGGTCGCATCTTGGGTATTTTTATCGATGTGCCCATCTCCACGATATACCGCGACCACACCAGCGCGATAGTCGCGATACAATCCGCGAAAGAGTTTTACCAGCGAGTCGTCGACATGAGATCGACGTCGATCTCGACTTCGCAGCAGACACACACTCTCAGCAGATCGTCACGTCGCCTCACGAATATTCCTTCATCCTCCACGAACGCGGTGATCGCCTTGCTGCAGAGAATCGTCGTATCGACGTTACAGTCTCTTGGCACGCCAGCGGTAATCACCGACGCCCTGGAACTCGACGGACGAAGAATCTTAGTTTACAAGAACTCGGACGGGATGATCAACCCGACGCGGATGACAATATTAGCCTATCAAACCACAAAATGCGCATTTTGCCCCGTTCGCGATTTGACCGCCGTGAACTGTTCGCATGCCAAGGTCGCGAGTCGGAATGACTGCACCTATTTTCCTCGATTGTTTCAAAGGCAAGCGGCGAATGGGACAACCATTTTCGGGCACACCGGTTCTGGAGCGAAGATGTACTTTTGGTTCAAAGTGGATGTCGACGAGGAGTCAACTTTTGAAAACGTGTTGCGGCACGTGTGTTGGAAATGCACGGGGCGAGGCGTTTCGGATAAAAAATGTGGATGTCTTTTGGGTGTTATTCCCAAGCAAGCGGTGATACAGCTTCGAGACGTACTCAACCTTCGGGATATGTAGACCTTGAAAGAGCGCGTGCGCTCTGTTGGTTTTCCACAACAAGTGTTTAAGGAGCGTCTTTTACACGTAAAAAACGATAAGATTAATAGATAAGTTACGCGATTGTCAGATGGAAGAAAATAAATATGATGACAGTGATCAAAATACAAAACGAAAAGTATAACCGTGTCTGTGCGTATAAATACACACCACAACTCACGGTGGTGTTACCGCTCCGCGTTCAAATTTATTTCGAGTATGCGCGCCTCCCTCGCCACGGTCCTCGTGCCGCCGATCATGTTGATATATTTAGCGATGTCATGGGCTGTGGTCACCGCGCGGTCAAACCCTGGAAATACACCTATGTCATCTAATCACGAAAGCTCAAGTCACGAAAATCGATTATTGCTCGACAGCGATCAACCAAGTGCGCGCGAGAAGCCGGAAGCGCGCGATCTTGACAAAGTAGGCGTGATTGACACCCTACGGTACCCAATTCCGAGCCTCGAAAAAAACACTTTTGAAGCGGCCAAATATATTTACGAAGAAACCTATTCGTCCAGCGACAACGGGCGCGACACCGACGAGTACGCCCGATCAGATGACGCCGCATACGAATGTTTCGCCCGATCGAACCATCATTACGTGGTTCTCTACGCCTCGTCGATATCGGTTTCACCGCAAACATGCCGCACGGAGTGCGTCAATACGAAAGCATGCGCGGGGTTCGCGCACATGAAAGGAGATAATCGATGCCTAATATACGACATCTTACCGAGTGAAACGTCAGAGTTGACGTGCAAATCGACCGGAGATTGCTTTGTTTGCTACGTTGTGGAAGACGAGTACTTTTCTGCGCTCGTTGAGAGATTCGAAAGCGAGGATATTACAGAGGAATCCACACCATCAGACGAGTATACGACTGAAGAAGTATTCATTCCGATCCTAGAGACAGACGCCTTTGAGCCGCTCGAATATAACATTGAACAGGCCGAGACTGTGAACGACGATGCGTACGACACTGACCGAGAAGAGCATTCTCACAAAATCGAAGAAAACGACCAATCGAGCACCGCCGGATACGAATGCGACCCTTATTCGGTCGTGCACCATGTGGTCGTCTACGACACGGCGTCGTTGACGTCGCCGCAAACATGCCATACAAAGTGCGTAAATTGGTACGGGTGCGTAGGGTTCGCGCACGCGAAAGGGGACAATCGATGCCTGTTATACAATACTCCACCGACAGAAACGTCGGACTTTCCGTGCAAATTATCTGGAGAATGCTTTGTTTGCTACTCTCTTCAGGACGACTCCTTTTCATTACCCGGCAAGAGATTTGAAAACGACGATTCGATGGAAGATAACGAAGCGCCGCCTCGTAATTCTTTACATGCGACCGTACGTGAATACGCCGTATCCGAGAATCCGTTTACCAAGTTTAGCCGAATCTTGCCACGCGTGCACGATAACAACAGCACCGTCACCTTTACCGATAAGACCGACAACGTACAATTTCGCCTCGACGCAATCAAAACGAGCACGCCCGAAATCTACAAACTCTTAAAAGTGGTCGATCGCGATAGCTCGAAAACAATCGATCAAAGGGAGCTCGTCACATTCGCGTTGGGTGCTCTCGACAAACTCGTGAAGAGCGGATACTTGTATTCCGCTTTCGAGTCTGCTTCGAAATAACCCGATCAGAATCCCGCAGAGCTGATTTATAATGCAATGCAAACCTATCCGGTGAATGCCTGCGAGAGCGAGGTGCAGCAAACTTATTGCGAGAATTTCCAAAACCGTATGAAGTAATTCAAAAGCAATCTATAGGGATATCCGACATCTCAATGTTCTTCGCGCGCGAAGCACCCCCCAACGCCTCGCGCGCGCGCAAGTTTTTGAAGTCGCCGCGTGACCTCGGAAACATACCGACATAACCAACCACTTGAGTCAAGTGCGCGATTCCTTTTATCGCTTTCTGACGCACTTTGGAAACGTAGTGGAACTGCGTGGTTGTACTTATCTTTTTAATTACAATTACATGTATATAAATATACATACCGCTCGACGTCTGGTGTTGTAAAGGATTCCTCGCGCCGAAATGTCGCCGCCATCTCGAATGTCTCCATGTCCGACGATTTCCGTGTACGCGCTTGCACTCCTTTTATTGCGCCACTCGTTCGCAACCAGCGATTGCGTCGATGAGTATTCCGGCGATGAGTATTCCGCGATGCTTAGCGAGTATGAATCTCGACTTACGTCGTGGAGAATGGTTGACCCTCGCCTAGAAATCGGCGGCACGCTTCCATCTGCACTTGCCGTGGACGATGTGGATAAGGATTACCTTCTTGTATCCGACAGAGCCACTTCTCGCGAACCCGTCTGAGGCGTGCACCTCTCTCCGGGCCGCGGGGCACAAAAATAGATATTTTTAAAAATGTAATTTTCCTACTGACTGTGTTCGCAGGACTCCAAGACAACGGTAACAACGGCGATGGGGCGACACAGGTGAGAAACGAGGTGCGCCACCCAGTGTCTGTAGCGCCGTACTTTGCATGTAGTGCCCAAAACCCCTGTACGAACAAGCCAGACACAAGACGTCCAGCAACTGAAAAACCTAAGTTAGCCAACATGAAAGCCGGCAATGTGCGAAAATTCGGAGAACGAAGTCCCCAACAAGTGGGGCAGGAAGATAAATCGAGCAGATACATGGAACGAGACCGAGGATCAGCGGACCAGGAGAACACTGAGGAGTTCATCAGAGAAATAAGAGCGCAAGCAGCGAAGAAAACTGACACGTACCCGGGTGGAGCGACCATGCCAGACCTCTGTGATACGCATGGAGAAGATATGAAGAAACTGATTGAGGCCGCGGGGGCGGAAGACCCGGATATGACGGCGCTGGAGGCGGTGGCAGAGTACATGGCCACCGTCTACGAGGACGCCCGGAACGTGAAGTACCAGCGAGGCTTCCCACTGGAAACTATTTACGGGCTCCCGGCAGGGCACGGCAGAACCCACTACCAACTGGTAGTGAACTGCACTGACCTCACCTCAGAGGAGCAGGATGAAGCTGGCATGCACAAGAAGGGACCGCAGGTGACGGTGGGGCCCTTTCGGGAAGAGCCAAAAGCAGCGCAGCAGTACATCGGCCACTTGGAGTCGGCGATCCGACACTTTCACGACCTCCCTGACACCGCCCCGGTTCTGTGCAGCGGCAAAACCCAGCTACGCTGGTATGCTGATAAGATAGCGGAGCTTCACCTCACCTTTGAGAAAAGTGAATATGCCATCACCGCGCTGGCGACATCTCTGGCACATCTACCTCTTCACTGCGTACCACTGGGGGCAGACAACTTCCAAGCAGCAGACGTTTGCATCCCGAGGGTACGGGTATTCCATCCGAGGCAGACTAGGACGGGCAACGCGGAGCGACAGCTGCACATAATCAGCGAAGAGCTGCGCGGGCACACGACCAAAGACTTGGAGAAACAACTGCGCAGTATGCCCTCTGTTGAATCGGCAATCAAAGGGGCGCGGGGACTGCCCGCGTACATGGAGAAGCACACCAACAGCATACGGCTGGTGGCGGTCACGGAGGAGGCCGCTGACAACATAGAGTCGAAGGTGCTGGCCTTCCCGGGTCTCGGGGAATACACAGTACAGAGAATCAGGCCATCGCTAACGAACAGAGGTGAGGACGAGACAGAGGTGATCGTAGTTGATAAGGGGAGCACCATCAACCTGGCCGCGGACCTCCCGAACTTAGTAGCGGCCATCCAGGAGGTGTTTACACAGGCGGGCTTGGGCGAAGCAGCAGAACATCTGAAGCCACTGCCAGCGACGACGGTGAGGCCAGGGACTGACCCAGCAAAGCCGGAAACGTATATGCGAGTGAGAATCACGAAAAGCGGTAATCTTTTCACCGGGCTAGCCAGCGAAGCGGCGTATGAGTGGCTGGGGAGGCAAGACAGACGTACGGTCCGTCTCTCTCTCCCCAACAAATCTCGGTCCTACCTCCTCCAACACTCTGACTTTTCTCGCACGGGAGATAAGTTTAAGGGCAGAAGAGGGAAGGCAGCGCCATCAGCAGCGGGGGCGCAGCAGACGGAAGACATCGTGCAAGCGCTGGAGAGCAAGCTCTCCAACCAGTGGGCGAAAGTTGCGAAGGGCGGGGCCGGTGACGAGGCCATCAACGAGCTCCGCAAGGCCGTGGAGAAGCTCGAGGGCACGTGTAAAAGCGGCTTCACGGACAGCGTTGCGGCCACGAACAACGTCTCCAGCAAGGTTGACGAGGTGAAGGACTCCGTGATCGACCTCACTGAGGAGAACCGAGTGTTCCAGAAGCAGCATATTGGAATCTCCAGCGAAATATTAACGTCCTTCAGCAACTCCAACAACGCGCTGGCCAAATTGCTGAAAGGGCACCGCACCCCCGAGCCGGCAAAGAAAAATCTACGCCGGCCAAGGGAAGCGAGCGAGCCATCTGACAGCGACGGAGGTATGGAGATCGACGAAGAGACGCTGTCGGAGCTCAAACGCCTGCAAAAAGCACGGGTAAGCTCCCTCGGGGAAAAATCATCCTCACGGGATAAAGGACCCCTCGCATATGGCGTTGAGGGTAACAGCACAGGGACACACAATCTGACTAAAAAGTTTGGGCATCGGCTCCGAAATCAGGCACAAGACGAAAAGTGGAACCCCACCACCTGCGTCACTAAACCAGCCCGAACACAGCACAAGAGGAAGGGAAATCAGCTGAATAAGTACTGGCTGGGCTCCTGTATGCATCGCAGGCCAAGGCAGACGAAAGGAAGAAACTGGAACAGCTGGAACAACAGCTGGCAGAGCCTCGCTCCCACCGAAGCCAACGCTCTAGGAGCTGACAGAAACAGCCTGGCGGAGGCCACATCCTGTATAGGCCCTTACAGTTTTGAAGCTAGGAAAAGCCCTGTATACCAGAAAATCCTGGTTAAACAAAAACCTGAAGTAAAAAGTAACTCTGCTAAATCCAAACCTGCTGCTGGTAATAGTGCATCGTGCCCATACTCCTGCACAGTGCCGATCGGAACCCAGGCTGCAAAGCCCACGACTAGACACAAGTGTGAAAGGGCTAGCAATAACACAGGCACCAACTGCCACCACACTGCTGACACGGTAGCAGCATCAAACTCAACACAATATAGGGAAAGGGCGGGCACACCTGGCACAAGAGCTGCAAAAAATAACATAAAACATACAATAACATTAAGTAGCTGCACTTGCAATAAAATACACTATGAGTCAGTAAACAGAATTAAAGCAACAAGCAGGTCACCCGAGGCCAGTTCCCCATGCACAAGGGAGGTAAGCAGCAGAGAACACATTCAGGAACTCCCACTAGGACAAGAGGGGAACCCTAAGCCTACCCTAAGGAAAACAAGCACAAACCAGCCCCAGAGGGTGAAGGCAATGGTCAGCCTGACAGGAAAGTTACTATGGGGACTTTATTGCAAAATGGCAGACAATATTCACACTTTCAGGAGCAACCGGCAAATTACGGCATTTAGCGAATTGCTCCAGGAGCTCTACGTTAAAATACGAAGTTCTGTAAAAACAGCTCTGACAGAGCAATATTTCAAGGAGACAACTGAGGGTCAAACACAAAGACATATTGAGAAGAATGAGGTCCAGATATATGGCTGTAAGGACGGGATGATGCTTCAGGCAAATGTAACGCGTAACAGGAAGAAGAATGCGGGGTCGGGGGAACATGCACACTGGCAAGATGACGGGGATAGTAACAACAAGAAGAACCCACAGGATATATTGAATGGAAATAGGCGAACTGCAACAACCCGTACAGCCATATGGAGGAAAACAAGGGGAAACCCTAACCCAAAAGGGGCTTACCTACAGAAAAGGGAGGGAATAGGGGCACATAAAAGTAAAATTAGACGGAAATATTTTACACAGGGCCTACAAATGGCAAAATACGAACATGAAATGAAAATGAACTTGAACGGAAGACTTTGGACATTTAGCGAATTGCTCCAGAAGCTTTACGTAAAAATTCGAAGTTTTGTAAAAACGACCCCAGCAGAGCAATATTTTAAGGAGGCAACCAAGAGTTATGCACAAAGATATATGGGGAAGAATGAAGCCCAGATATGCTGTAAAAAGAACGGAACGACGCTGCAGACATGTGTAACGCGTAACAAGGAAAACCGCGTTAAGCCAGAAGAACATGCACACCGACGGAACGATAGGGACAACAATAACAAGAGGAACCCACAAGATACATTGAAAGGGAAAAGGCCAATTATGACAGCCTGCACAGCCATATACCGGGAAATGAAGGGAAACCCTAACCCAAAGGGTCAGTACCTACAGAAAAAGGGGGGTATAGGTGCACATAAAAACAAAATTAGACGAAAAAATTTCGCACAGAGCCTACAAATGGTGAAATACAAACAACAAATGAAAATGAGCTTGAACGGACGACATTGGATATTTAGCGAATTGCCCCAGAAGCTCTACGTAAAAATACGAAGTTTTGTGCAAATGGCCCAAAAGGGGAAATACTTTGAGGGGACACCCATAGGGTATATACGAATAAGGATTGAGGAAAACGAAGTTCAAAAATGCAACGAGAAGGGTGTGAGGGGACAAAATGAGCGTGTAACGCGTAACAAGGGAGGCAGTATGGGGGGAGGAAAACATACCCGAAGGAGATGCGTGGTAAGTAATGGACACGAAGGCAACTCACGGGGCACACTAATGAAAGCAATACTTGCAATTTGCGTTGCAGCTACGTTCCTGACGAAAAGTAATAGTGGAGGAAGAATAACGCCAGCACAAAAATTAACGCAATGGGTACGGGTAACAGCATGCAGGAAGACTAGCAGAAAGGTGGGAACGGGGATGCAAAAAGAAACACCGGAAAGGGTGCGAGTGACATGCTTGCAGAAAGGAACACAGCAGCAACAACGATAACCAGGCAGGTAACTGAAACAAGAAAGGGAAAGGAAAAAATGCCAAGAGGGGAGGACAACCGAAGCCAAGGAACAACACAGGAAAAGCCCTCAAAGGGAGTGCTGGGTGAAGCTCCGGAAAGGGAGCATGCAGCACAGTGCATGCAGAAACGAAGCACAGCGGCAACAGCAAAAACCCGGCAAACAGTTGAAACTGAAAAGGTAAGTGAGAAAATGCCAAGAGGAGTCAGCGACCAACGCCAGGAAATAACACAGGAAAAGCCCCCAAAGGGCCCCAGTTGGTTAGCCACAACAAAAGAGGGGGAACGAAGGGCGAACTTCAGAAGAAACCTCACATATTACCTACGGGCGAACCGGCAGGAGCACGCACATGCTCACAAAAGGGGAAGGAGATATTGGAGTGAACATGAGAAAGGGAAAACATGCAGGTGGGTACAACGTACCAAATATGACAGACCACAACTGGTCAGAAGCAACCAGGTAGTAAGGCAAGAAACAAAGGACAGGGACAATAGTAAGTGGGCGCGAAGACATGGCGAGATGCGCCGAATGAGAAGGGAAGGCCAAAACATAGCGAGAACGGTGGGAGCCCAGATAATGAGCATGCATGTAACACTAAGTGTGCTGGGCACTCTGGCTAAACGGAAGGAGCAGGCACAACTGGCAATGAAAAACCCTCGGCAAGAGGTACCGCAGGTCAAAGCGGTGAATGAAATGTCTACGGCAGCACGAGGAGCAGCCCTGGGTACAAGACCCAACAGGAAAGCTGAACAAATTGAGGAGACGGGTAGATATGCCGAAGCGACACCACAGCCCTCACATATAGGGGGGGGAACATGCTCGAACGAGAAAATGGAAGGACAGTACCCCAAGAATTCTGTCACGCAGGGAATATTTGCCAAGGACGGAAAACTGAATATGCACCAAGTGGACCTCGCGCTCGAAACACTGGAAGACAACCCTCCGGGTTCAACAACCATGCAAGAAATACTGAAGATGCTGAGGGAAAACGACAAAAAATTTCTGAAAATGGTAAAAGAAAAAGTCGCCAAAAAGGGTGGCACCCAGATACCAGTGGTAGGAAACGGACACTGGCTACTACTGATGGTAGGAGTCTGCGTCGCAAAAGATAACAGCACGTTGCAGGCCTATGTATACGACTCTATGGGCATGGAAAGACAGACACGGAAGAAAACCGCCCAAGGGCACACGAGGATGGCGGAGGAACTGCAAGGAGCAGTGAGTGCATGGGTAACGGGCAACAAGGAGGCAATGGGGTGCCTGGAAGCTAGAGCCACGCCGATGTACGACAGGCACCAACACGATGCATTCAGCTGCGGCGTCTGGGTGATATATATTGCGGAGCTATGGCAACAGTGGCTGTTAGAAAGGAACGGAGCCTGGATACAACATGTGTACACGAACACACTCCAAACCAGTCGATGCGTGACAATACACACCACGGAAATAGTGAATAAATGCAGAGACAGATTCAGGCCAAAGATAAAGTCGGCCATAATGAGGGAAAATAAGCCACAAGCAGAACAGGACACGGATGAAGTTGAGCTGACAAGGGAGGTCCCAGCAAGGACTGGGGCAAAACAGGCGCGAACCCAAGGAACGTGTGCGGCGGATACCTTCATGAGGGAGGTGGGGCGTGGCCGCACAGGGGAACAGGTGGAGGACACAATGCGACAACAAGGGGTGGGCATACAAACGATAATGAACGTTCAGGAAGCACTTCAAGCGCTACAACAAGACACTGAAGCCCTCATAGATGAAACAATGAGCAAACTGTCGACAGATGGCCGAACCCAAATAGCAATAAGAGATGGAGAAAAATGGGCAATGATGATGCTCACAATAACACGCCAGGACATGCAGGCGCATGTGTGGCTGCCCACTGGAGGAATAGAAAAACAGGACGAACTGCTAATAGCTATAGATGTCTGGACCATACTGCGAGAAGCCTACGACCTGCAAAAGGTGAAATATAGTGAACTAAAAACACATAGCACACCACCAGAATGGGAAAGATTCAGTCAAGGTGAGCAAGCGATAAGAGTGGCAGGGAGCTGGAAATACTGGCATGTTGACGGCAAACCAGGACACTTCAAACTCGGGACTAGAAACACGGCACGGCTGCAGGGGGAGACTCGGGAGATGCGGCGGACGACAGAACAAACAACTGGGCTGGCCGAGGAGGACATGAAAAGTGATGAACCGAAGGAAGATGGCAGGGCACCTACTACGGAGCAACACGCCACGGGCGAAGCAACGGAAGAAAAGAACACAAGTACCACGGACAAGCTAGTTCAGGCCACGCTACGGTTCCTTCCGATAAGCAAAGAACAAGCAAACGAAAGGCTAAAGAAGGAGGAGGGAACGGCGACAGGAAAAAAGCTGAGGCCTCCCGCGAACGCCAAGAAATACCCGCCACCTACTACAACAACGAAAATGAACAAAAGGGACAATGAGGAAACCAAAGGGTCCCTGGAGGCACAGAAGCAATGGGGTGGGAACATGCCAAAAACGGAGAACCTAAACACTGAAGAAATGGGAGAAGCACAACAACACACCATAAATTTCCTAACATGGAACATACAAGGCTCCCCGCACTCACTGTATGAACTGGAGGAGCAAATGAGAAAATGGGAGATAGATATAGCAATAGTTACGGAAACTAAGACTGCGAATGAGGAAATAAAAAGACACTTCAGAAACAAAAAACAGTCAAACGTATGCACAAACGTACCAACAGAGGAAGGGGAGGGAGAAGAGAGCAACCACAAGGCGGGCCTTGCCGTAATACTCACAGGGGAATATGCCAAACCACATAACTACACCGAGGTGCAGGTACCGCACTTACGAGGAGTACTCACACACACGCTGCTCCACTTTCCGGGAGGAAAATACTTACACCTGCTAGGGGTATACTACCCGGTGGAAGGGAAAGACGTGGCGGAAGAGACAGGACGAGGGGAACTCGACAGAGAGGCGGCCAGAAATGGCATACAGGAGTATGTGCGAATGGTGACCACAGCCAGCGACAATGCGGTAGGACAAACAGTACTAATTTGTGGGGACCTGAATGCCACGACGGGAACACCGAAAAATAGCAGGGACAGAGAATGGAACAAAACCCTGGAAGCCACGGGTCTGCAAGATGTGGGAGGGACCAGGGAAACAACACTAACATGGCATGAACGACGGAACATAGACAGAATGCTAGCAAGCAAAGCAGAATTACAATACTACACGCAACCAACGGCAGGAGAACTCACCGAGCTACACATGAGCGACCACAAAATGGTCTGCACAACGCAACTGGACCTAAAAGCCTGGGGACCCACAGACCAACGACACAAAAGCCACAACATGCAAAAACAGACAGACTGAAACTCCCGCTAACAGAAGCAGAGGGGAATACCCTCAGGCAAACACTGGACGCTGCATATACGAAGGAATTACAAGATGAAATGCAAGAAGCAATAAACGGGATAAAAACAGCAGCCAGCACAAGGCACAGAAAACGGGCAATAGACTACGCGGGAGGGGTGGTTGCAAGGATAATGGGGGAAGCAAGAGACAGGGCAATGATGGATGTCAACTTACCGAAACAAGCGGCAGCACCAGCACAACAACATGGACTACACCTCCCAAAAACCCTCCGCAAAGAAAGGGACGGCCACCTGAAAGAAAGGAACAGGTGCCGTGAGAACATAGCACTATGGAAGAAGGGCATAGAAACACGAGAACAAGTAACCGAGGAAGCGCGGACGGAAGATTTTGACAACCGAACAAACGAAATGAGGGAATGGGAACAATGGGAACGGGAACAGAAAAAGCTTGCGACAAAAGAGGCAAGGAAGTGCATTAAAGAACACGAAGCAAACCGAAAACAGAAAACAAGAATGAAAATGAGAGAAGGATACTGGGGCAACATAAAGCACTACCATAAATTGATATACAAAAAAGAGATAGAAAACGGAACGGCACCAACTACAACAATACAAGCGATTGAAACCATGCAAGGAGAGCTAGTGGTAGGACACCAAAAAGTGGCACAGGCAATGGGAGAACACATTGCGTGGTCGGAACCATACAAAATGAAGGAACCAGAGAAAGGACTTAAAGATACGCCACCCTGGCTTGACGAAAGGTACAAGAACTACATGAGGGAAAACCAATGCAAAAGACCGGACCAAACAAAAGTAAACCTAAATGTGGACAAAGAGGCCTACCGACAGGCGGTGAAGAAAATGAAAACCAACAAAGCAGCCGGGCCCATGGGGATACAAAATGAAATACTGAAACAGATGCCGGACAGATTCCACGACCAACTGTGTGAACTCATGAAATTAATGTGGGAGCATAGACACACCCCCCTACCGTGGAAAAAAGGCTACTTCTGCTTCCACCACAAGCAAGGAGAAGTAACAAAACAAAAAAACTACCGACCTATAGCACTACTGGACTGCCTGTTCAAATTATACACTACAGTACTCACAAAAATGCTAGCTGACTTCTGTGAGATAAACGGCATGCTCTCGGAAGCACAAGAGGGCTCAAGGGAAAGCCACAACACAATGAAGCAACTCACCAGGGTAACCAATGCCATTGAGGACGCCAACCTCTCCAAACGAAGCCTACATGCAACCTACGTGGATTTCGAAAATGCGTATGGCTCGGTTGACCACGAAAGACTCATTACGACGCTAAAACACCTAGGGGTGCCACCACAACTTACCGAAGCTGTCAGGGACATACTGGGCGAAAACGAGGAGGACTCCATGCAAATGAGAGCAAAAGTAGGGGACCAGGTCTCGGAAGAGGTGCCAATAAGAAGGGGGATTCTGCAAGGCGACAGCATGAGCCCGCTACTGTTCATACTATACCTGGAACCTCTCCTTAGATGGCTAGAGGTGGGAGACCATGGATACCAGCACAGGTATGCAACTGACAGGGAGCTCAGAGGGGAACTGAGAACCTCCTCCGGAGCGGTTGTGGACGACCTAATTATACTAACCAAACTAATGACAGGCATGGAGCAACAGCTAAAGAAACTCTCGGCATTTGGAGACTGGAGTGGACTCAGAATAAACGAGGACAAAACAAAGATAACAGGGGTAGAACATGGCAACAAAAACGTGAAAGAAAGTAGGCACCAAGGGGTGAAATGCGGAAGTCGAACGCTAAAAGTCCTAAAAGCCGGGGATACCTACAAATACCTGGGGGTCCTACTCAATATGCTGGGGACATGGAAAGAGGAGAAAAGAAAGTCACTACGGGAACTCAAAAGAAGAATAGACGCACTACTGGCAACCCCCTCACACAAAGACAAAAAGAGTACTCCCTGAAGTCGGCCATATTGGGGAAATTCAAATACGGACTCCACCTCGGGATATACACACAGGGTGAAATACAACAGGCCGAAAATCAGCTGGGAGCCGCGATGAAAAGAATATATGGACTTCCCGCGAATGGTACGCCCAATGAACTAAACACGGAGGAAAAAGAGGAATACGGACTGGGGCTCCAGTCCCTACAGGCAATATATGCACAGGAAGTGTACACGGGACTGGCAGGCGCTGTTCAGAGTGAGGAAGACAAAGGGGCCCAGATGGGATACGGCAAAAGGGAGAGAAACCTTCAAACCAGACAAAGAATGTCACAAGTTAGCAGGTCCACAGCCGGACTACTGGAAAAACACTTCGAAGAAAGGGGACACAGCAGCACAAGGAGCAAACTAAAAATGGGACTGCAGACACAAACGAACACTCTGAGGAAGATGAATGCTCTGAATGAATATGGAATACGCGTGAAGGGAGTGGGAACCCACATGCAGGAACTGGGCAAAGAAACACTACCTATAATGAGGCAGCTGGGAAAAGCTAAAAGGGTATACACAAACGCGGAAATGGAGGGCACAACCAGAACGACCAAGCACCAAAGGATAATGGATACAGAATACAGAGACCCACAGTCGCAGCCTGCGACGACAGGCTTTGAAAAAATGGGAACAGTAAATGTAATACGGGAAACGAAAACTCAGCAAGCCACCAAGCAAATAAACTTTACCAAACTACTCACACTATTCAGAAACTACCCGGACCTCAAGAACTTAACCACGGCAGACGGGAAAAGTGCCATACCAATAGAAACACTGAAAGCAACAGGTGGAAGGAAACACGACACCAAGACGGCAACAAAGATAGCACAGGGAATGCTGCACCTATACCCATACATTTGCGAAGCACAACCCAACGACATTAAGAAACCAGGGGACCACTGGGACCATGTGTGGAACAGAAGGCTGAAACCTGAATATATACAAGAACGGAAAACAGGAGAGCTAGAGAGGTACACCAAAAGTACGGTAAGCATGGAAAACATAAGCAACTGGCCGGCACAAATAAAGGCGCTACATGAGGCTGGAAACAGTCTGAAGGACATACTGCAACTAGTGTCTATGTACCCGCTAGCCAACCAAACGAAGCATTTCGAACAGTCAGAGGTAGAGTGGACGGAACAAGAGAAGGAAGTTCTGGGCATAGAAACCGACCAAGAAAAGGAGGAAGACGACGTGATGACAACCAGACACCCGCGGGGGAGAGTAAAGAGGAAGTCAGGACAACAGGACAGAGGCCAGTGGTCGACACAGGAAGACCGAATGGAAATGCTAGGACAAGAGGGAAACTACACGCCCGCCGGGATACTGGCAACGAGACAGTACCTGCAAAACTACACAGACTCGACCTCGAAAGTAACGCAGTACGAAATACGGTGGACCGATGGAGAAGGAAACGAACAGACGACGTGGAGCACAGAAGAAACAGTAAGAACGCACCTGCTCAAACACAACCTCTCCTCGGACCAAGGATGGAAAAACCTAGTGGAAGAATGGAAGAACGACAAGAGAGACAAAAGGACCAAACGCGAGCCCGCCGAAGAGATACTGGCAGGACAACCAAACGGCGAACAGAGGTACTGGAAAGAAGTAACGCACCTGGAAATATGCACAAGGGAAACGAACCCGGACCAGGACATTAGGCACATTCCAGGGGTGAAGGACAGACAAC
>LGRX02027748.1:0-20636 GCA_001247695.2 Cymbomonas tetramitiformis | reverse complement strand
ACCTGCGCTGGCCAATCAATTATGTGTACGGCGCAGCTATAACATGATCATCATTATATATAGTTATTTCTCCATTTGTCATGTCAACTTATTAAATTGATAACTATTGTGCTTAGCGATGGGAATATTAGATGCGGCACATACGTACCGACTTGTGCTTAGCGATGGGAATATTAGATGCGGCACATACGTACCGAGGTGTGCGTGCGCAGACGTAATCAGTGACAGAAATAACAGTGCAACATGGACAACTACCATCCACCTCCAGCATTCCTATGTCTCCGTTCATGGATCACACACGCACACACACACACCACAATACACTACGATAAATATAATCAAAGTCTGCCCACCACCATCACCCAGTGGAGAAGCCATTTAGCATGCAGGGACTCGGCGAGGCTGTGCCAAGATGCTACCCCCTAAGCGCCCTAAGCACACATGTACATGTACACAATTCGTGCACGCATCACACTATATACGACGCTACCAGCATGATTGTATGATAGCATAGTATGCCTACATGAAACACTAGTTGTGCGCCTCCCTGACATATTGACACACTCATGCACCCACCATCAGTGAGTGTCCCTCACCGGCCCACGTTTAGAATATGGACCGGCTTGTTGTGCGCCTCCTTCACATATTGACACACTCACGCACCCACCAAAGGTGAGTGTCCCTCACCGGCCCACGTTCAGAAGGTGGGCCTGCGTACTGTGCACCTCCCTCACATATTGATAAATTCACCCACCCACCACAAGTGAGTAGCTCCCGCCACATTCTGAATGTGGGCTAGCTTGCTGTGCGCCTCCCTCCCGAAATGACTCACTCTCCCACCATAAGTGAGTGTATAGCTGCGACCTATTTGCGTGATGTCATTATATCGATGGTACTACTCCAATCATGCGCAGCAATAATGCATGCCGCATCAGATATCAATAGCTGCACCTGCGCTGGCCAATCAATTATGTGTACGGCGCAGCTATAACATGATCATCATTATATATAGTTATTTCTCCATTTGTCATGACATATTGACACACTCATGCACCCACCATCAGTGAGTGTCCCTCACCGGCCCACGTTTAGAATATAGACCGGCTTGTTGTGCGCCTCCTTCACATATTGACACACTCACGCACCCACCAAAGGTGAGTGTCCCTCACCGGCCCACGTTCAGAAGGTGGGCCTGCGTACTGTGCACCTCCCTCACATATTGATAAATTCACCCACCCACCACAAGTGAGTAGCTCCCGCCACATTCTGAATGTGGGCTAGCTTGCTGTGCGCCTCCCTCCCGAAATGACTCACTCTCCCACCATAAGTGAGTGTATAGCTGCGACCTATTTGCGTGATGTCATTATATCGATGGTACTACTCCAATCATGCGCAGCAATAATGCATGCCGCATCAGATATCAATAGCTGCACCTGCGCTGGCCAATCAATTATGTGTACGGCGCAGCTATAACATGATCATCATTATATATAGTTATTTCTCCATTTGTCATGTCAACTTATTACATTGCTGATAACTATTGTGCTTAGCGATGGGAATATTAGATGCGGCACATACGTACCGACTTGTGCTTAGCGATGGGAATATTAGATGCGGCACATACGTACCGAGGTGTGCGTGCGCAGACGTAATCAGTGACAGAAATAACAATGCAACATGGACAACTACCATCCACCTCCAGCATTCCTATGTCTCCGTTCATGGATCACACACACACACATGCCGCATCAGATATCAATAGCTGCACCTGCGCTGGCCAATCAATTATGTGTACGGCGCAGCTATAACATGATCATCATTATATATAGTTATTTTTCCATTTGTCATGTCAACTTATTACATTGCTGATAACTATTGTGCTTAGCGATGGGAATATTAGATGCGGCACATACGTAACATGATCATCATTATATATAGTTATTTCTCCATTTGTCATGTCAACTTATTACATTGCTGATAACTATTGTGCTTAGCGATGGGAATATTAGATGCGGCACATACGTACCGACTTGTGCTTAGCGATGGGAATATTAGATGCGGCACGTACGTACCGAGGTGTGCGTGCGCAGACGTAATCAGTGACAGAAATAACAATGCAACATGGACAACTACCATCCACCTCCAGCATTCCTATGTCTCCGTTCATGGATCACACACACACACACCACAATACACTATGATGAATCCAATCAAAGTCTGCCCACCACCATCACCCAGTGGAGAAGCCATTTAGCATGCAGGGACTCGGCGAGGCTGTGCCAAGATGCTACCCCCTAAGCGCCCTAAGCACACATGTACATGTACACAATTCGTGCACGCATCACACTATATACGACGCTACCAGCATGATTGTATGATAGCACAGTATGCCTACATGAAACACTAGTTGTGCGCCTCCCTGACATATTGACACACTCATGCACCCACCATCAGTGAGTGTCCCTACCCACCACAAGTGAGTAGCTCCCGCCACATTCTGAATGTGGGCTAGCTTGCTGTGCGCCTCCCTCCCGAAATGACTCACTCTCCCACCATAAATGAGTGTATAGCTGCGTCCTATTTGCGTGATGTCATTATATCGATGGTACTACTCCAATCATGCGCAGCAATAATGCATGCCGCATCAGATATCAATAGCTGCACCTGCGCTGGCCAATCAATTATGTGTACGGCGCAGCTATAACATGATCATCATTATATATAGTTATTTCTCCATTTGTCATGTCAACTTATTACATTGCTGATAACTATTGTGCTTAGCGATGGGAATATTAGATGCGGCACATACGTACCGACTTGTGCTTAGCGATGGGAATATTAGATGCGGCACATACGTACCGAGGTGTGCGTGCGCAGACGTAATCAGTGACAGAAATAACAATGCAACATGGACAACTACCATCCACCTCCAGCATTCCTATGTCTCCGTTCATGGATCACACACACACACACACACCACAATACACTATGATGAATCCAATCAAAGTCTGCCCACCACCATCACCCAGTGGAGAAGCCATTTAGCATGCAGGGACTCGGCGAGGCTGTGCCAAGATGCTACCCCCTAAGCGCCCTAAGCACACATGTACATGTACACAATTCGTGCACGCATCACACTATATACGACGCTACCAGCATGATTGTATGATAGCATAGTATGCCTACATGAAACACTAGTTGTGCGCCTCCCTGACATATTGACACACTCATGCACCCACCATCAGTGAGTGTCCCTCACCGGCCCACGTTTAGAATATGGACCGGCTTGTTGTGCGCCTCCTTCACATATTGACACACTCACGCACCCACCAAAGGTGAGTGTCCCTCACCGGCCCACGTTCAGAAGGTGGGCCTGCGTGATGTCATTATATTGATGGTACTACTCCAATCATGCGCAGCAATAATGCATGCCGCATCAGATATCAATAGCTGCACCTGCGCTGGCCAATCAATTATGTGTACGGCGCAGCTATAACATGATCATCATTATATATAGTTATTTGTCCATTTGTCATGACATATTGACACACTCATGCACCCACCATCAGTGAGTGTCCCTCACCGGCCCACGTTTAGAATATAGACCGGCTTGTTGTGCGCCTCCTTCACATATTGACACACTCACGCACCCACCAAAGGTGAGTGTCCCTCACCGGCCCACGTTCAGAAGGTGGGCCTGCGTACTGTGCACCTCCCTCACATATTGATAAATTCACCCACCCACCACAAGTGAGTAGCTCCCGCCACATTCTGAATGTGGGCTAGCTTGCTGTGCGCCTCCCTCCCGAAATGACTCACTCTCCCACCATAAGTGAGTGTATAGCTGCGACCTATCTGCGTGATGTCATTATATCGATGGTACTACTCCAATCATGCGCAGCAATAATGCATGCCGCATCAGATATCAATAGCTGCACCTGCGCTGGCCAATCAATTATGTGTACGGCGCAGCTATAACATGATCATCATTATATATAGTTATTTCTCCATTTGTCATGTCAACTTATTACATTGCTGATAACTATTGTGCTTAGCGATGGGAATATTAGATGCGGCACATACGTACCGACTTGTGCTTAGCGATGGGAATATTAGATGCGGCACATACGTACCGAGGTGTGCGTGCGCAGACGTAATCAGTGACAGAAATAACAATGCAACATGGACAACTACCATCCACCTCCAGCATTCCTATGTCTCCGTTCATGGATCACACACGCACAAACCACAATACACTATGATGAATCCAATCAAAGTCTGCCCACCACCATCACCCAGTGGAGAAGCCATTTAGCATGCAGGGACTCGGCGAGGCTGTGCCAAGATGCTACCCCCTAAGCGCCCTAAGCACACATGTACATGTACACAATTCGTGCACGCATCACACTATATACGACGCTACCAGCATGATTGTATGATAGCATAGTATGCCTACATGAAACACTAGTTGTGCGCCTCCCTGACATATTGACACACTCATGCACCCACCATCAGTGAGTGTCCCTCACCGGCCCACGTTTAGAATATGGACCGGCTTGTTGTGCGCCTCCTTCACATATTGACACAATCACGCACCCACCAAAGGTGAGTGTCCCTCACCGGCCCACGTTCAGAAGGTGGGCCTGCGTACTGTGCACCTCCCTCACATATTGATAAATTCACCCACCCACCACAAGTGAGTAGCTCCCGCCACATTCTGAATGTGGGCTAGCTTGCTGTGCGCCTCCCTCCCGAAATGACTCACTCTCCCACCAGAAGTGAGTGTATAGCTGCGACCTATTTGCGTGATGTCATTATATCGATGGTACTACTCCAATCATGCGCAGCAATAATGCATGCCGCATCAGATATCAATAGCTGCACCTGCGCTGGCCAATCAATTATGTGTACGGCGCAGCTATAACATGATCATCATTATATATAGTTATTTCTCCATTTGTCATGACATATTGACACACTCATGCACCCACCATCAGTGAGTGTCCCTCACCGGCCCACGTTTAGAATATAGACCGGCTTGTTGTGCGCCTCCTTCACATATTGACACACTCACGCACCCACCAAAGGTGAGTGTCCCTCACCGGCCCACGTTCAGAAGGTGGG
The DNA here is from genome assembly GCA_001247695.2 of Cymbomonas tetramitiformis. Lineage (NCBI taxonomy): Eukaryota > Viridiplantae > Chlorophyta > Pyramimonadophyceae > Pyramimonadales > Pyramimonadaceae > Cymbomonas > Cymbomonas tetramitiformis. The sequence continues at coordinate 15,512 of LGRX02027748.1, read as the reverse complement.
CCTGCGTACTGTGCACCTCCCTCACATATTGATAAATTCACCCACCCACCACAAGTGAGTAGCTCCCGCCACATTCTGAATGTGGGCTAGCTTGCTGTGCGCCTCCCTCCCGAAATGACTCACTCTCCCACCAGAAGTGAGTGTATAGCTGCGACCTATTTGCGTGATGTCATTATATCGATGGTACTACTCCAATCATGCGCAGCAATAATGCATGCCGCATCAGATATCAATAGCTGCACCTGCGCTGGCCAATCAATTATGTGTACGGCGCAGCTATAACATGATCATCATTATATATAGTTATTTGTCCATTTGTCATGACATATTGACACACTCATGCACCCACCATCAGTGAGTGTCCCTCACCGGCCCACGTTTAGAATATAGACCGGCTTGTTGTGCGCCTCCTTCACATATTGACACACTCACGCACCCACCAAAGGTGAGTGTCCCTCACCGGCCCACGTTCAGAAGGTGGGCCTGCGTACTGTGCACCTCCCTCACATATTGATAAATTCACCCACCCACCACAAGTGAGTAGCTCCCGCCACATTCTGAATGTGGGCTAGCTTGCTGTGCGCCTCCCTCCCGAAATGACTCACTCTCCCACCATAAGTGAGTGTATAGCTGCGACCTATTTGCGTGATGTCATTATATCGATGGTACTACTCCAATCATGCGCAGCAATAATGCATGCCGCATCAGATATCAATAGCTGCACCTGCGCTGGCCAATCAATTATGTGTACGGCGCAGCTATAACATGATCATCATTATATATAGTTATTGCTCCATTTGTCATGTCAACTTATTAAATTGATAACTATTGTGCTTAGCGATGGGAATATTAGATGCGGCGCATACGTACCGACTTGTGCTTAGCGATGGGAATATTAGATGCGGCACATACGTACCGAGGTGTGCGTGCGCAGACGTAATCAGTGACAGAAATAACAATGCAACATGGACAACTACCATCCACCTCCAGCATTCCTATGTCTCCGTTCATGGATCACACACACACACACACACACCACAATACACTATGATGAATCCAATCAAAGTCTGCCCACCACCATCACCCAGTGGAGAAGCCATTTAGCATGCAGGGACTCGGCGAGGCTGTGCCAAGATGCTACCCCCTAAGCGCCCTAAGCACACATGTACATGTACACAATTCGTGCACGCATCACACTATATACGACGCTACCAGCATGATTGTATGATAGCACAGTATGCCTACATGAAACACTAGTTGTGCGCCTCCCTGACATATTGACACACTCATGCACCCACCATCAGTGAGTGTCCCTACCCACCACAAGTGAGTAGCTCCCGCCACATTCTGAATGTGGGCTAGCTTGCTGTGCGCCTCCCTCCCGAAATGACTCACTCTCCCACCATAAATGAGTGTATAGCTGCGTCCTATTTGCGTGATGTCATTATATCGATGGTACTACTCCAATCATGCGCAGCAATAATGCATGCCGCATCAGATATCAATAGCTGCACCTGCGCTGGCCAATCAATTATGTGTACGGCGCAGCTATAACATGATCATCATTATATATAGTTATTTCTCCATTTGTCATGACATATTGACACACTCATGCACCCACCATCAGTGAGTGTCCCTCACCGGCCCACGTTTAGAATATAGACCGGCTTGTTGTGCGCCTCCTTCACATATTGACACACTCACGCACCCACCAAAGGTGAGTGTCCCTCACCGGCCCACGTTCAGAAGGTGGGCCTGCGTACTGTGCACCTCCCTCACATATTGATAAATTCACCCACCCACCACAAGTGAGTAGCTCCCGCCACATTCTGAATGTGGGCTAGCTTGCTGTGCGCCTCCCTCCCGAAATGACTCACTCTCCCACCATAAGTGAGTGTATAGCTGCGACCTATCTGCGTGATGTCATTATATCGATGGTACTACTCCAATCATGCGCAGCAATAATGCATGCCGCATCAGATATCAATAGCTGCACCTGCGCTGGCCAATCAATTATGTGTACGGCGCAGCTATAACATGATCATCATTATATATAGTTATTTCTCCATTTGTCATGTCAACTTATTACATTGTTGATAACTATTGTGCTTAGCGATGGGAATATTAGATGCGGCACATACGTACCGACTTGTGCTTAGCGATGGGAATATTAGATGCGGCACATACGTACCGAGGTGTGCGTGCGCAGACGTAATCAGTGACAGAAATAACAATGCAACATGGACAACTACCATCCACCTCCAGCATTCCTATGTCTCCGTTCATGGATCACACACGCACACACACACACCACAATACACTATGATGAATCCAATCAAAGTCTGCCCACCACCATCACCCAGTGGAGAAGCCATTTAGCATGCAGGGACTCGGCGAGGCTGTGCCAAGATGCTACCCCCTAAGCGCCCTAAGCACACATGTACATGTACACAATTCGTGCACGCATCACACTATATACGACGCTACCAGCATGATTGTATGATAGCATAGTATGCCTACATGAAACACTAGTTGTGCGCCTCCCTGACATATTGACACACTCATGCACCCACCATCAGTGAGTGTCCCTCACCGGCCCACGTTTAGAATATGGACCGGCTTGTTGTGCGCCTCCTTCACATATTGACACACTCACGCACCCACCAAAGGTGAGTGTCCCTCACCGGCCCACGTTCAGAAGGTGGGCCTGCGTACTGTGCACCTCCCTCACATATTGATAAATTCACCCACCCACCACAAGTGAGTAGCTCCCGCCACATTCTGAATGTGGGCTAGCTTGCTGTGCGCCTCCCTCCCGAAATGACTCACTCTCCCACCATAAGTGAGTGTATAGCTGCGACCTATTTGCGTGATGTCATTATATCGATGGTACTACTCCAATCATGCGCAGCAATAATGCATGCCGCATCAGATATCAATAGCTGCACCTGCGCTGGCCAATCAATTATGTGTACGGCGCAGCTATAACATGATCATCATTATATATAGTTATTTCTCCATTTGTCATGTCAACTTATTACATTGCTGATAACTATTGTGCTTAGCGATGGGAATATTAGATGCGGCACATACGTACCGACTTGTGCTTAGCGATGGGAATATTAGATGCGGCACATACGTACCGAGGTGTGCGTGCGCAGACGTAATCAGTGACAGAAATAACAATGCAACATGGACAACTACCATCCACCTCCAGCATTCCTATGTCTCCGTTCATGGATCACACACGCACACACACACACCACAATACACTATGATGAATCCAATCAAAGTCTGCCCACCACCATCACCCAGTGGAGAAGCCATTTAGCATGCAGGGACTCGGCGAGGCTGTGCCAAGATGCTACCCCCTAAGCGCCCTAAGCACACATGTACATGTACACAATTCGTGCACGCATCACACTATATACGACGCTACAGCATGATTGTATGATAGCATAGTATGCCTACATGAAACACTAGTTGTGCGCCTCCCTGACATATTGACACACTCATGCACCCACCATCAGTGAGTGTCCCTCACCGGCCCACGTTTAGAATATGGACCGGCTTGTTGTGCGCCTCCTTCACATATTGACACACTCACGCACCCACCAAAGGTGAGTGTCCCTCACCGGCCCACGTTCAGAAGGTGGGCCTGCGTACTGTGCACCTCCCTCACATATTGATAAATTCACCCACCCACCACAAGTGAGTAGCTCCCGCCACATTCTGAATGTGGGCTCCCTGACATATTGACACACTCATGCACCCACCATCAGTGAGTGTCCCTCACCGGCCCACGTTTAGAATATGGACCGGCTTGTTGTGCGCCTCCTTCACATATTGACACACTCACGCACCCACCAAAGGTGAGTGTCCCTCACCGGCCCACGTTCAGAAGGTGGGCCTGCGTACTGTGCACCTCCCTCACATATTGATAAATTCACCCACCCACCACAAGTGAGTAGCTCCCGCCACATTCTGAATGTGGGCTAGCTTGCTGTGCGCCTCCCTCCCGAAATGACTCACTCTCCCACCATAAGTGAGTGTATAGCTGCGACCTATTTGCGTGATGTCATTATATCGATGGTACTACTCCAATCATGCGCAGCAATAATGCATGCCGCATCAGATATCAATAGCTGCACCTGCGCTGGCCAATCAATTATGTGTACGGCGCAGCTATAACATGATCATCATTATAAAAGAAAAAGAAAAAGAGACACCCTTGGACGGGGTGTGGGGCTTTGTGAGTCCCCTTGACTCTTACTTCTTTTTTCCTTAGTCTGGTTCTTTGTCTACTTTTTTCCTATATAGTCTGTTAAGGCTTACTGCATATCCAGTAGCTAGGTCATGTACTTTCCTGAGTAGGTGTAGTGCTTCCTGTTTGTCAAATCCTAAATGCTTGGTCAGTATTTTTTCTGTGTGCTCATATATCGTTCCCGTGTTGCCAAATACCATCACATGTAGCGTAACTTTATACCCATATAGTTCCAGTAGCTTCACCAGCGGTGTGTATTTTGTGTACTTTGTCTTTAGTGCTTCTTCCCAGCTCATTTCGTCTGTGTACGTTACTTCTATCAGGTGTATGTGACCCGCTTCCGCCATTGCCTTTTGGTGTGTGTACCCAGGCTGCTCGTTCCCTTTCTCAGTTCCCTCGAGCATTACTATGTCTACATAGTGTGGTATGGTGTCCTTTCCGTGTTCTGGTGCCGGTGTGTTTCGTCCGTCCAGTCTGCATTGCCCCCTTGTGAGCAGGAAGTCCTCTATTGGTCTCCCGTTGTTCGTTCCCTTCCCTTTTTTCCCCGCATGTGTTCTTATTACACATCCTCCTTTCCTTCCTTTGCTAATTGCTTTTGCTATCATTTTGGTGGTCTCATCCGACCTGCTTATTATCATGTTCCTTATTTCCCTTTCCGCGCATCCTCCTAGCACATGGGCTGTGCGTATGAAGCCTCCCGCGTTCACTTGTCTGGGCATCCCGCAGCACTTGCATTTTTGCGCCCTTCCCCCTCCTTGCTGCTTCTTGTACGGTCCCGCCGGTAGCTTGTTTGCCCGGCATCTTAGCAGGACTGTTACATCATGCTCGTTCAGGTATTCTGTTCCTTTCTTCCAGTATTCATTAGAGAGCTTATGCATGGCTTTGTCGCCTTTCAGGTGTTGCATGTACTTTTCTGGTTTTTCTCTTGTTGCTGTCTGTATTTTTTCTATCGAGGTCCTCCTCCATTCCCTCGCTTGGTGTGCTTCCTGTTGTGCTGTTTCCTGTTGCCGTGACATTTCTTGGAGTGCTCTCCATTCTTCCTGTGCTTCATCCTGTTCTTGGGCCATCTCGCTGAGCTCAGCTGCAGTGTCCTCTTGTGTTGCCACGTCCTTGTTCTGTGCCTCCTGTAGCTTTGGTGCCTGTGTTGGCCCTCTTGCGACTTTTCCTTGAGTTCTTCTTTGCCCTTCAACTTCCCTTAGGGCTGGTTGGTCGGGTTCTGTTTGGTTTCGGGTTCGTTTTTGTAGTCTTCCTTGTCCTAATGTCTCCTCCTTCCGTATTGTTCTTGTCTCCCCTGCCTCTTCCTTACTCAGTTCTGCTTCTTGTGTGCTTTCTTGCCTGTAACCCCTCTTTTGTTTGGCTTGTCGAGCTGTTTGTACTTGTTGCTCCTGTCTTAGTGCCTCCTCCTCTTGTCGTTCCATCCTCTGGAGTTCTAGTTCCTCTTCCCCCTCTTGTTGCCCTTCTGGTTCATTTGTCCAGGGGTCCGCCCAGGTTTCTATTGTTTCCATTTCTGTAAGCTCCCGACTTTTCTGAGCATACTCTGCCTTCACCCTCTCAATGCGTTGTCTTTTGGTCTCCCATTCTTCGGGCCCGGTTTCTAGTTTTCTTTTTAGCCTTTGTATTATATTTGTTTTTCCCGTCATTTTCGCTTCCCTTATCTTTTTTGTTACATAATTGAGTATTGCCTGGTGCCCTTCCAGTTGTCTGCCTGTGTCCTCACTTATTGCCAGTAGCGTTATTGTATCCGTGTTGTCGTGGTTAAGTCCGTATTCCCCTTCTTCGCAGGCCTTTTTTGCCACCTCGTCCGCCATTTCGTTCCCATGTATTCCGACGTGTGCCTTAACCTTGTATAGGGCCACCTTCGTTCCCTCTCTGTTTAACATTTGTATTTGCTTCATTATTTTCCACAGTATGTCCCTGTGAACATGCCTTTCCAGGGTGTGGGGCCTTCTCTTCATGTTTTGTATTTGGTAAAGCGAGGTTAGACTGTCCGTACATATGCTGACCTTTTCTTTTCCCAAGTTTGAGTCTAGTGTTAGTGCCATATATATGGCAGTGAGCTCCGCCCTGTTAACAGTTTGGCATCGTCCCGTCCACCTTTGCATATGGCTCGTCTCCCGTCCCCCTCTTGGGTCCCAGACTCCTGCTGCCGTTACTTCCTCTACTTCCCCGTTTTCCTTTTTGACTTTTCTTTGGCTGCCATCTGTGTAGACCATATCATTTTTGTTATGCCTCCTATGAGGTTCTGGGTATCCCTTTTCGTAGTTATCCCACCGGCTTTCTGGCGGTGGTTCGGCTTTCTCTATTTCACCCCTTTCCCATTGCAGCCATTGGTCCCCGTTTATGTCTTCTTCTGTTGTGTTTGGGCACGTAAACTGTAGTGCCCATCTTCTCAGTGCGTCCCTGTTTATTTCCTCTCTGCTCCACGTAGTGTTAGCTCTTAGCACGTCCATGGTTGTTGGCCTCGGCCCCCTGTCCCCTCCTCTGTGCTCCCCTTCCTTTTTCCTGTCTTCCATCCAGCGGTCAATTATTTCCTCTGTGTGGTTTTCCAGGTGGCAGCTTGGCATTGCTTGCACCACCGGTAGTTCATGGTTTGTCCATGGCGCTGGGTCTATGACGCAGTCCCTCTCCCATTCTGTAATTGACCTAGGTTGCCTGTCTGCATCTTTAAGGGTCAGAGGCCTGTGCATGTAGCATGCTCTGCCTATCGTCCTAACTTTGCTTTGCGGGCATTTGAGAAGGGCCTTGCTGAATATGTCGTGGGTTTTAAGTGCGTCCGGGCAGTATTTTCTCCATCCTGCCGCGTTTGCTACTATCAGTATTCTCATGTTCCAGTTACATTGTTTGGGTTTCTGTAGGTTTCCTTGCATCCAGTGGTCAGGTGGCAGGAAGGTGAACTGCCCTTCCTTTATCTCAAGCAGCTCATGTACCCTGTATCCCATGTGCTTGTTTAGCAGTTTTCTGTACGGGCTTTTGGCATATGTGGGGTATATCCCTACCCCTAGGACGGGTTCTGCTGTTTTTGTGGAGTTAATTGCCTTTTTCAGCGCTTTGTAGAGGTCACCTGCCGTATACTCTGGGTTGAATTGGTACGACCCCAGTTTTTCCCATTGCTCTTCCCACGCCGAGCCAATGGCCCCAAATACCGAGTCTCGTGGGTATTGTGAGTAATATTTTTTGGTGTTTTTGTGTACATTGAGTGGCGAGGCAAACACCTCTGTATGGACTCCCATGGCCGTGTGTACCGCCTCCATCATTTCCGGAGGGAAGGTCCAGTGGTTTTGGAGGTTCCGTTTTCTGTGTTTAATTTCTGCTTTACTGGAGTATCTTATCAGTAATTGTGCAATTTCCTCCTCGAAGGTGTTGACCTGTATTTTGTGCTCTACACTTAGTTTCAGCCTTTTGGCCAGTTGTTTTTCTGTTGGCCTTTGTGCCGTGCTGTCCCCCACCGCCTCGGCGTATCTGTCGTACAGTTCTCTAACTTTTGCTGTGCTTAGTGTGCCTATAAGGCCCCCATCCGGCTCGTAGCAGTAGGTGGTGTCACCTTCCTCGCGTAGTTGCCTGTCTTTTGTTCCTGTGTGCCTAATGTCTTGGTCCGGGTTCGTTTCCCTTGTGCATATTTCCAGGTGTGTTACATGTTTCCAGTATCTCTGTTCACCGTTTGGCTGCCCTGCCAGTATTTCTTCGACGGGTTCGCGTTTGGCCCTTTTATCTTTTTTGTCATTTTCCCATTCCTCCACAAGGTTCTGCCATCCGTGGTCCGAGGAGAGGTTGTGTTTGAGCAGGTGTGTTCTTACTGTTTCTTCTGTGCTCCACGTCGTTTGTTCTCTCCCTTCGCTGTTGGTCCACCGTACCTCGTACTGTGTTACTTTCGAGGTCACATCGGTGTAGTTTTGTAGGTACTGTCTACTCGCCAGTATCCTGGCGGGCGTGTATGTTCCCTCTTGTCCTAGCGTGTCCATTTGGTCCTCTTGTGTTGACCACTGGCCCCTGTCTCGTTGCTCTGTCTTCCTCTTTGTTCTTCCCCGTGGGTTCCTCGCGGTCATCACATCATCTTCCTCCTTCTCCTGGTTGGTTTCTATGCCCAGAGTTTCCTTCTCCTGTTCCGTCCATTCCACGTCTGCCTGTTCGAAGTGTTTTGTTTGGTTGGCTAGTGGGTACATGGCCAGCAGTTGCAGTATGTCCTTCAGGCTATTTCCAGCCTCATGTAGCGCCTTTATTTGCACCGGCCAGTCGCTTATGTTTTCCATGCTTACCGTACTTTTGGTGTACCTCTCTAGTTCTCCTGTTTTCCGTTCCTGTACGTATTCCGGTTTCAACCTTCTGTTCCACACATGGTCCCAGTGGTCCCCTGGTTTCTTAATGTCGTTGGGCTGTGCCTCACAAATGTATGGGTATAGGTGCATCATGCCTTGTGCTATCTTTGCTGCCGTCTTGTTGTCGTGTTTTCTTCCACCTGTTGCCTTTAGTGTTTTTATTGGTATAGCACTTTTCCCATCTGCTGTGGTTAGGTTTTTGAGGTCCGGGTAATTTCTGAATAGTGTGAGCATTTTGGTGAAATTTATTTGCTTAGTAGCTTGCTGAGTTTTCGTTTCCCGTATTACTTTTACTGCCCCCATTTTTTCAGAGCCTGTATACGCAGGCTGCTGTTGTGGGTCTCTGTATTCTTTGTCCATTCGCCTGGAGTGCTTGGTTGCTCTAATGGTGCCCTCCATTTCCGCGTTTGTGCATACCCTTTTTGCCTTCCCCAGCTGTCTCATTATAGGCAATGTTTCTTTAGCTAGTTCCTGCATATGGCTCCCTACCCCTTTTACGTGTATCCCATATTCGTTCAGAGCGTTCATTTTCCTTAGAGTGTTTGTTTGTGTTTGTAGTCCCATCTTTAGCTTGCTTCTTGTGCTGCTGTGTCCTCTTTCCTCGAAATGTTTTTCCAGTAGCCCGGCTGTGGACCTGCTGACTTGCGACATTCTTTGTCTGGTTAGGAGGTTTCTTTCCCTTTTGCCATATCCCATTTGGACACCCTTGTCTTCCTCACTCTGAACGGCCCCTGCCAGTCCCGTGTAGACCTCCTGTGCATATATTGCCTGTAGGGACTGGAGTCCCAGTCCATATTCCTCTTTCTCCTCCGTGTTTAGTTCATTAGGAGTGCCGTTCGCCGGAAGTCCGTATATTCTTTTCATCGCGGCCCCCAGCTGGTTTTCAGCCTTCTGTATTTCACCCTGTGTGTATATTCCGAGGTGGAGCCCGTATTTGAATTTTCCTAGTATGGCTGACTTCAGGGAGTACTCTTTTTGTCTTTGCGTGAGGGGGGTGGCCAGTAGTGCGTCTATTCTTCGCTTGAGCTCCTGCAGTGATTTTCTTTTTTCTTCTTTCCACGTTCCCAGCATATTGAGAAGGACCCCTAGGTATTTATAGGTGTCTCCAGCTTTGAGGACCTTCAATGTTCGACTTCCGCATTTCACCCCTTGGTGTCTACCTTCTTTTACATTTTTGTTGCCATGTTCTACCCCTGTTATCTTTGTTTTATCCTCGTTTATTCTGAGTCCACTCCAGTCTCCGAATGTCGAGAGTTTCTCCAGTTGTTGCTCCATCCCTGTCATCAGTTTTGTTAGTATGATTAGGTCGTCCACAAACGCCCCCGAGGAGGTTCTCAGTTCCCCTCTGAGTCCCTTGTCGGTCGCATACTTGTGCTGGTAACCGTGGTCCCCTACCTCTAGCCATCGTAGGAGAGGCTCCAGGTATAGTATGAATAGTAGTGGGCTCATGCTGTCCCCTTGCAGAATACCCCTTCTTATTGGTACTTCTTCCGAGACTTGGTCCCCTACCTTTGCTCTCATTTGCATGGAGTCCTCCTCTTTTTCTCCCAGTATATCCCTAACGGCTTCAGTGAGTTGTGGTGGCACCCCTAGGTGTTTTAGTGTCATAATAAGTCTTTTGTGGTCAACTGACCCATACGCATTTTCAAAGTCCACGTAGGTCGCATGTAGGTTTCTTTTGGAGAGGTTGGCGTCTTCAATAGCATTAGTTACCCTGGTGAGTTGCTTCATTGTGTTGTGGTTTTCCCTTGAGCCCTCCTGTGCTTCCGAGAGCATGCCGTTTATTTCACAGAAGTCAGCCAGCATTTTCGTTAGTACTGTGGTATATAATTTGAACAGGCAATCCAGTAGAGCTATAGGTCTGTAGTTTCGCTGCTTCGTCACCTCGCCCTGTTTGTGGTGGAAGCAGAAGTAGCCTTTTTTCCATGGTAGGGGGGTGTGTCTGTGTTCCCACATTAGCCCCATGAGTTCACACAGTTGGTCATGGAATCTGTCCGGCATCTGTTTCAATATTTCATTTTGTATCCCCATGGGCCCAGCCGCTTTGTTGGTTTTCATTTTCTTCACCGCTTGCCGGTAGGCTTCTTTGTCCACCCTTAAGTTTACCTTTGTTTGGTCCGGCCTTGTGCATTGGTTCTCCTTCATGTAGTTCTTGTACCTCTCATCAAGCCAAGGTGGCGTACTTTTAAGTCCTTTCTCTGGTTCCCTCATTTTGTATGGCTCCGACCTCGCAATGTGTCCACCCATTGCCTGTGCTACTTTTTGGTGCCCTACTACTAGTTCCCCTTGTGTTGTTTCTATTGCTTGTATCGCTGCAGCCGGTGCTGCTCCATTTTCTATCTCTTTTTTGTAAATCAGTTTGTGGTAGTGTTTTATGTTGCCCCAGTATCTTTCTCTCATTTTCATTCTTGTTTTCTGTTTTCGGTTTGCCTCGTGCTCTTTTATGCACTTTCTTGCCTCTTTTGTTGCAAGTTTCTTCTGCTCCCGTTCCCATTGCTCCCATTCCCTCATTTCACTCGTTCGGTTGTCGTAACCTTCCGTCCGTATTTCTTCGGCTGCTTGTTCTCGTGTTTCAATGTCTTTCTTCCATAATGCTATATTCTCGCGGCATCTGTTCCTTTCTTTAAGGTGGGCGTCCCTTTCCTTGCGTAGAGTTTTCGGGAGGTGTAGTCCATGTTGTTGTTCTGGTGCCGCCGCTTGTTTTGGTAGGTTGACATCCATCATTGCCCTGTCTCTTGCTTCCCCCCATTATTTTTGCAACCACTTCTCCCGCGTAGTCTATTGCCCTTTTTCTGTGCCTTGTGCCGTTTGCTGTTTTTATTCCGTTTATTGCCTCTTGCATTTCCTCTTGTAATTCTTTTGTATATGCGGCGTCCAGTGTTTGCCTGAGGGTGTTCCCCTCTGCTTCTGTTAGCGGGAGTTTCAGTCTGTCTGTTTTTGCGTGTTTTGACTTTTGTGCCGTTGGCCTGTGTGTCCCCCAGGCCTTTAGGTCCAATTGTGTCGTGCAGACCATTTTGTGGTCGCTCGTGTGTAGCTCAGTAAGTTCGCCCTCCGTCGGTTGCGTGTAGTATTGAAGCTCTGCTTTGCTCGCCAGCATTCTGTCTATGTTCCTTCGTTTATGCCATGTTAGGGTTGTTTCTCTGGTACCTCCCACATCTTGCAGACCCGTGGCTTCCATAGTGTTGTTCCATTCTTTGTCCCTGCTGTTTTTCGGTGTGCCCGTGGAGGCATTCAGGTCCCCACAAACTAGTACTGTCTGCCCTGTCGCATTTTCGCTGGCCGAGGTCACCATTCGCACATACTCCCGTATGCCGTTCCTGGCTGCCTCTCTGTCGAGTTCCCCTTGTCTTGCCTCTTCTGTCACATCCTTCCCTTCCACCGGGTAGTATACCCCTATCAGGTGTAAATATTTTCCCCCCGGGAAGTGGAGCAGTGTGTGTGTGAGTACTCCTTGTAGGTGTGGTACCAGCACCTCGGTGTAGTTATGTGGTTTGGCATACTCCCCTGTGAGTATTATGGCCAGGCCTGCCGTGTAGTTGTTCTTATCTTCCTCTCCTTCCTTCTTCGGTATACTCGTGCATATGTTTGACTGTTTCTTGTTTCTGAAGTGCCTTTTTATTTCCTCGTTTGCAGTCTTGGTTTCCGTGACTATTGCTATATCTATCTCCCATTTATTCATTTGTTCCTCCAGTTCGTATAGTGAGTGCCGGGCACCCTGTAGGTTCCATGTTAGGAATTTCACAGTTTGTGGTTGTGCCCCTCGTATTTCCTCAATGTTTAGGTTCTCCGTTTTTGGCATGTTCCCACCCCATTGTCTCAGTGCCTCCAGGGACCCTTTGGCCTCCTCATTGTCCCTTTTGTTCGTTTTTGTTGGTGTGCTAGGTGGTAGGTTTTTCTTGGCGCTTGCGGGGGGCCGTAGCTTTTTTCTTGTTGCCGTGCCTGCCTCCCTTTTTAGTCTTTCGTTTGCTTGTTCTGTGCTTTCTGGACAGAACTGTAGTGTGGCCTGGACCAGCTTGTCCTTGGGTTTTTCGTTCTTTCCCTCCTTTGCTTCGCCTATGTCCCTTTGTTTTGTAGTAGGCGCCCTGCCCTCACCCTTCCTTTCATCGCCACTTGTGTTTTCCTCGTCCAGTCCATTTGAGTGTTCCGTTCTCTGCGTCTCTTGAGCCTCCCCCTGTGCCTGTGCCGCGTTTCTGGTCCCTAGCTTGAAGTTCCCTGGTTTGCCATCAACATGCCAGTACTTCCAGCTACCTGCCACCCTTATCGCCTGCTCCCCTTGGCTGAACTTTTCCCATTCCGGTGGTGTACTATGTGTCTTTAGTCCACTATATCGCACTTTTTGCAGGTCATAGGCTTCCCGCAGTATGGTCCAAACATCTATAGCTGTTAGTAGTTCATCCTGTTTTTCTATCCCTCCTGTAGGTAGCCAGACGTGCACCTGCATGTCCCGTCGTGTTATTGTGAGCATCACCATCGCCCATTTTTCCCCATCCCTTATTGCTATTTGGGTTCGGCCGTCTACTGACAACTTTCCCATCGTTTCACTTATGAGGGCATCGGTTTCTTGTTGTAGCGCTTGAAGTGCTTCCTGAACGTTCATTATTGTTTGTATGCCCACCCCTTGTTGCCTCATTATGTCCTCCACCTGCTCTCTTGTGCGGTCACTCACCACTTCCCTCATGAAAGCATCCGCCGCGCACGTTCCTTGAGTTTGCGGCTGTTTTGCCCCAGTCCCTTTTGCTGGAGCCTCCATTGTCAGCTCGACTTCGCCCGTGGCATGTTCTGCATGTGGCGTATTTTCCCTCATAATGGCCGACCTTATCTTCGGCCCGAATCTGTCCCTACATCTGCTCACTACTTCTGTTGTGTGTAGTGTAACGCATCGACTGGTTTGGAGTGTGTTTGTGTACACGTGCTGTATCCACGTTCCTTTCCTTTCCAACAGCCACTGTTGCCATAGCTCCGCAACATATATCACCCAGACGCCGCAGCTGTATGCATCACATTGGTGCTTATCATACATTGGCGTGGCTCTGGCTTCCTGGCACCCCATTGCCACCTTGTTGCTTGTCACCCATTTGCTTATTGCTGTTTGTAGTTCCTCCGCCATTCCCATGTGTTGTAAGGCAGTTTTCTTTCGTGTCTGCCTTTTCATGCCCATAGAATCATATACATAGGCCTGCAACGTGCAGTTATCCCTTGTGACGCAGACTCCTACCATCAGTAGTAGCCAGTGCCCGTTCCCTATTACCGGTATCTGAGTGCCACCCCTTTTGGCGACTTTTTCCTTTACCATTTCCAGAAATTTATTATCATTCCCATTCAGCAATCTCAGTATTTCTTGTATGGTTGTTGACCCCGGAGGGTTTTCTTCCAGTGTTTCGAGCGCAAGGTCCACTTGGTACATATTTAACTTTCCATCCTTCGCGAATATCCCTTGCGTGGTGGAGTTCTTGGGGTACTGCCCTTCCATTTCCTCTTTCAAGCATGTCCCCCCCCCTATGTGTGAGGGCTGTAGTTCCGCTGCAGCATGCCCACCTATATCCTCCACCCTCACAGCTTTCCTGTCTGGTCCGGTGCCCAAGGCTTTCTCATGTGCTACCTCCGGTTTCCCTTTCATTATTTCGGGCTGTGGCATTACTTGTGGGCTTTTTGTCACTGGTTTCTCTTGTTCCTTCCGTTCAGCCAGGGCGCCTAGTACATCCAGCGTCACCTGCATAGTCATTAGTTGGGCCCCCACCATTCTTGCCATGCTCCGGTTTTCTTTTGTCATTCGGCATATTTCGCTATGCTTTCGTCCCCACCTACTGTGGTTCCTACCCCTCGTTTCTTGCCTTACTACCTGGTTGCTTCTAACTAGTTGTGGCCTGTCATATTTGGTACGCTGTACCCACCTGCATGTCTTCCCTTTCATGTGCTCACTCCAGTATCTCCTTCCTCTTTTGTGTGCGTACGCATGCTCCTGCCGGTTCGCCCGTAAGTAGTATGTGAGGTTTCTCATGAGGTTTGCCCTTTGCTCCCTCTCTTCTACTGTGGCTGACCACCTAGGGCCCTTTGAGGGCTTTTCCTGTGTTGTTCCTTGGCTTCGGTTGTCCTCCCCTTTTGGCATTTTTTCATTTCCTTTTCTTGTTTCGGTTGCCTGTCTGGTTATCGTTGTCGCTGCTGTGTTCCTTTTCTGCGAGCATGTTACGCGCACCCTATCCGGTGTTTCCTTTCGCATTCCCGTTCCCACCTTTCTGCTAGTCTCCCTGTATGCTGTCACCCGTACCCTTTGCGTTGATTTTTGTGCTGGCGTTATTCTTCCGCCATTATTACTTTTCGTCAGGACCGTAGCTGCAACGCAAATTGCAAGCATTGCTTTCATTAGTGTGCCTCGTGAGTTGCCTTCGTGTCCATTACTTACCACGCATCTCCTTCGGGTATGTTTTCCCCCCCCCATACTGCCTTCCTTGTTACGCGTTACACGCTCATTTTGTCCCCTCACACCCTGCTTGTTGCATTTTTGAACTTCGTTTTCCTCAATACTTATTCGTATATACCCTATGGGTGTCCCCTCAAAGTATTTCCCCTTTTGGGCCATTTGCACAAAACTTCGTATTTTTACGTAGAGCTTCTGGAGCAATTCGCTAAATATCCAATGTCGTCCGTTCAAGCTCATTTTCATTTGTTGTTTGTATTTTACCATTTGTAGGCTCTGTGCGAAATTTTTCCGTCTAATTTTGTCATTATGTGCACCTATACCCCCCTTTTTCTGTAGGTACTGACCCTTTGGGTTAGGGTTTCCTTTCATTTCCCTGTATATGGCTGTGTAAGCTGTCATAATTGGCCTTTTCCCTTTCAATGTATCTTGTGGGTTCCTCTTGTTATTGTTGTCCCTATCGTTTCGTCGGTGTGCATGTTCTTCTGGCTTAACGCGGTTTTCCTTGTTGCGCGTTACA
>LGRX02027747.1:0-16938 GCA_001247695.2 Cymbomonas tetramitiformis | reverse complement strand
GCCTCAAGCTCTGGTTTGGCAAGCTGAGCAACAACACGCACCCTAGGCTGGTTCTGCCGAAAGCGATTGTTGATGAGATCCAAAGCCGGGCAGCCCTCATCCAACCGCCTCACGACATAGGCCGCCCGTACCATTGCGTGGTGAAGTACTTGGGTGCGTACACGTTCAGTCTTCCCTGCTCATTATTTCAGAAAGAGGCTCAAACGCACTGATGATAGCAGCGTTTGGCGCTCTGTTTGAGCTAATGCCACGAACGAGTTGCAACCTGACGAAAACTGTCGCCAAAAAGATAGGGTTGCCAAGTGTGCCTCCATCTTTTCTGCTTTTCGATGAGAAGCTTCCATCGAAAAGAAGAAAAGATGGAGGCACACTTGGCAACCCTATCTTTTTGGCGACAGTTTTTGTGAGGTTGCAACTCGTTCGTGGCATTAGCTCAAACAGAGCGCCAAACGTTGTGCTTATCTGAAATGACTCGCGACATGTGCAGGGTACGTGAGGGTGCGGCTGTGCCTGACCTATCCATGAACAAGCGCAATGGTGTTTGTCGTTATGGGGAGTGCGTGTGCTGTTGTGTTAGTTTGTGTAAATCGTACCCGGGGAGGGGTGTTGGGGGGCAGGTATGTGGACCATGGAGGATTTCCTGAATTTCGTGGTATACTACTCACCTTGGTGTTTGGCGATCTGCTGGTCCATTGGAACATGGTCATGGAGGCTGCCTGACAACACCTGCGGCGGGCGGTGTTGCATTACACGCGAGGGATGGTAACAGCAGATAGCCCCCTCACGGAGACGGAGGTACGGCGGGCGCGGGAGGTGGCAAAGGAGCATTTGTGGGAGCACGCCGCGATCATGGAAGATAAGGGCCCGGCGAAGATGCTTACATTCAACATGCGTCTGGCGGTGGTGCACCTGTTCCGGCAAGAATACTATCTAGGGGATGTGGGTGCGGCCATGGAGTTCTGGGTGGAACGAGGTATTCAGCGGGCGAAAGAAATCGTGAAAGACTCTCACGTCAAGAACAAGCCTGTGGAGGCCATCATGAATGGGACGTGCGAGAAGCTCGCCCTGGATGCATATGTAAGCTTGCATCCAACAATGCGCTCCCTACCGGAGTTAGCCAACGAGCTTTACCCCGGCCAAGCAGCGGTCTCGGTTGGGCTTGTGGACCCAGCCGCGGAGGCTAAGACATCTCCTTGCTATTTCATGGGTACCGGCAGGCGCGTAGCTCACGACGCACCCGTCCTCGCAAGCTGCTTAGCACAACTGCATTATTTGGTTGGCATGCTGCACCCCCGGCAGCAGGGCGCACAGGCAT
The DNA here is from genome assembly GCA_001247695.2 of Cymbomonas tetramitiformis. Classification (NCBI taxonomy): domain Eukaryota; kingdom Viridiplantae; phylum Chlorophyta; class Pyramimonadophyceae; order Pyramimonadales; family Pyramimonadaceae; genus Cymbomonas; species Cymbomonas tetramitiformis. The sequence continues at coordinate 15,623 of LGRX02027747.1, read as the reverse complement.
TATGCACGTGCGATATCATTGTGTACTTGAGGATGTCCCTGAATCTGGAGGAATTCGCGTCTTCCTTGTACACGAGGGCGGAGAAGCGAGTCTCCTACCACGTTTCCATCTCGGACACTGGCTTCGGGAACTTGCTCCCGACTGGTCTGGACTCCCTATCAGAATTCCCATATGCGAAGGTCCTTGCATACTACCTGGTGATAGACACCGAGAGCCAGCATACGGTGTGCCGTTTGGCCAGTTTGCAAGCGTACCGTCAGGTAGAAGATGCATATATGGAGAACCAAGGAATCGCTGTGCTCGCCAGAAATGATTACGTAGAGCTGCTACTGCCATGCGCGCTCATCGGAACGAAGGCATTATTCGTTGAAACAAAGAGTAAAGACACAGGCGACAACCTCTACCATGCGGTGCACCTGCTGCGTGAGATCCAAGGCATTCATTGATCCCCTTCCGCGCTTCGTTCAGGTAATAAGAATGTGAACTTTCCTGTGGTGTCGTACGTGCCATTTTCTCGTAGGCTGCTCGAAAAAGTCACAAGCGGCAAGGGGTGTAAGTTACTGAGAATCTGGGGTGGGATGCGCAGCTTCCAGGCCTTCTCACAACTGCAACAGCGAGCAGTCCCCGACGTTCCCAACGGTGCTGCAGATCTATCTACGGCAGCAGAATCATTCGCCTGTCACTCTGCACGTGTATGTCACAAAGCCACGTGGGTTATACTACATACATAGATAGATAGTTAACTGGAAGCTGGATGGAATGGGTTGCATCCCATAGTAGTGTACGTACCCAGCTGCTGACTGCTTGATTGAAGGGTTTTAGGGTTTAAACCCTAAATATAGAACCAGTCACAATGTTACATTTGTAAATATCTGTGCGATGGGAAGCATTGTCCTGCCTACACGTGTCTTCTTAACAGCCAATTACGTGCATGCATGTGTATGCAATCTTTAAATATCCAGCATATAGCTTTCTTACACGTGTGCATATCTCCGACATTCCAGCCAATCACGTGCTTACATTTGGATAATATTCTTAAGTTTTCTTAAGTTATCCTTGAGCCATGTGGACAATATCCTCCTACCAAGAAGCTTCCACGTACTTACATTTTCTTAAGTTCTCTTAAGTATAATTCTTAAGTATACTGTCGGCCAATAGCTAATTACCCCGATTTAAATATGCATAGTGTGGGTTTATATCGAAAACTTAAGAAAACTTAAGAAAAACTTAAGAAAACTTAAGAAAGTACTTGCAGTAGTGAAGGTGGGTCTTTTCCAGAGCTTCTACGACATCTTCCACAACGATGTCCTGGTTCTCCTTCGCCTCCTCCCAGTATTCCTTCTCAGCCGGGGAGGGCACCGATCCGCAGAACATTTCCCCAAATGCCATCAGGCCGGACATCAGCGTGCACTCCGGCAGCTGCTGCAGTGGGCAATTGAGATCCGCCGCCAACAGGTCCCTCATGTCGTGGTTAACCTGGTTACCGTTTGTCCCAGCGCCATCTACCAAGTTGCCGCTACGCCACCGATCAGTACGGCTTCTGGTGTCCGGTTCCTCCATCACCACGTCCTGCCCTTCATCACAACTGAGGAGGACGTCAGACGATCCAGTCTCCCCGTAGGGTGCCGGCGCACCGCACACCCTGTTCCTGGCATCGAGCGCCACTCCAAGGCGGCGCATGCGTGCGAGAAGCAAGTCTGACCTCCGTTCTGCCTCTTTGTGCCATTTCGTCGCCGTCTTCGTTGGCATCTGCAAGTCTTCTAAGGTGAAGACGGAACGGATGCTCCGCCGCTCTAACACGATGTCCGACGTGCTGTATGCTTGGCGCGCCAAGTCTAGTAGGCGTTGGTCGGACACGTGACTGCTGTCCCAAGGGGTGGAAGGGGCGCTCGCTTCACCAGCAGCAGGTTGGGTGGCTGCTTGTCGGGGGGCTTCAGCAGTACCAGGGCGTCCGCCATCCTCGGGTGGCATTGCCTCCCGCCGGGGCTTGATGCGCCCTCTGTCGTCAATTGTGTACCCGAGGTCCGGCAGACGACCTGCGAGCCGATTGACCAGGTCGCGCTTCGCCATAGCTTGGTCCTTACCACGGGCAGATCGCGGAATCCAGCCATTATCCGCACCAAACGTTGAAACCGTCGGGCGTTCGCTTGCACCCATGGCCTTCAAGCGATCCTGAATCACAGCGTCGTCGGGGAAGGAGAGTCCCTGAAAAATAGAGCAATGGAAGAAGGAGGGTGTTGGATACGAAAATCAAGGCATCAACATGCACCGCAAGTCCATGTGCCGTGCGTGCGCTGGCCACTCCGTTGATTCATGCATTGCACACATGCTGGCAGGGTGCGTGCGCGCCGTATGATGGCATTATACACATGCAACATGCAACAGGTGCCGCGACGCAGGTGCACGAGGTGCCAGCACCGCTCTCAGCACCAGTGTTCACGGCTTAAGACGGAGTCCCATACCATATCGCAATTACAATATACCCGGTGTTACGGTGATTGACCCGAAGCAGCTTTCGGCATGGTTCATCACATCCACAAATAAACAGGTATAAGTTTGTTGGCTGTACCATCAGCGCGCATTCCACTAGGTACTAACTACAGTACTACTGCCTACACACTGTATACAACATGCCGTCTCAGCTTGCTTTAAGAGGTGCGCAGATCTGCCGCGCCGCATCTCTTCGGACTTCCGCGGCACATGTCTTCGTTTCGGGTGAAGCTTCAAATTCGCACATCCTCGGCTGCACGCCTGCGAAGGAAAGCGTGGGGCACATCTTGTATCAGCCCCCCCACCCACTCTCACCCTAAAACACCTGTAGGCCGACTTGATTCGAGGAATTGCCAACACACTAATAAAGAGAGTGAGTCACGCACCTGGTTGCAGTCCGCGGCTGTCGTCGTTGGCCGCTCGAAGCAGCCTCGGCCGGCAGGTCGAGGCGCAAGGCATCCGGGACCGTGGAACGCTTCTTTAGCAGCTCCGGCAGCTTGTCCATAGGCAACGCTTCTCCGGTAGAGGTGATGTACACGAGCCCCTCCTCGGAAACGTGCACATTCGGCACGGTGCGCACGTGCATCTTGGCAAGCTGATTCTTGTTCTCAGGGCGAGAGTCAAACTCGGCATGGAAGGGAGCGAACTCCATGTACACCGCGGCTACTTTTACGGGGAGGTGGCTGCCATCATCGTGCCCCGCCACCATGAAGTAGTAATCATGGTCGCTTGACCATTCGTCGTTGGTGAGGGCATGCACTGATCGGCCACGTGAGCCGGAGAGGACACCGCCCGCGTGCTCCATTTCGAACATTGCTCCGTACACGTTGTCCGCCCACGCGATCCCTTTACACTTCCCGTCCAAGGACTTCTTCATCTCCTTGGTCCACTTCGTTACATCAGCATCTTTGGGGAGGTCCTTAACACGGTTCTTCTTAGCGCGTTCGAGGGCCTTCAGCCGTATGTTCTCAATCAGCTCAGGCATGCCTTGCCCGGACACCTGCACCTGGCGACTGTCGGCTGGAGGGGCGCTGGCTGTGCGTGTGGCCCCTGCAGAAGACGCCGTCCGCGCCTTGCTCTGTCGCGGAGGGACTGTAGGGGGGGCGTTGCGCGTTTTACTGATTGCCTGCTGGAGGAGGGACATGGCAGCGTTGGCCGCCACCCGTGTCTTCAAGGCAACCGTGAGCGCTGAGTTCATCGGTTTCTCCAGCACCGGTGGCAAGTGCTTGTAAGCGCCGAATGTGTAAGGCTGCGGCAATGTTTCCAGCACGTTCTTGTAAGTAATTGCTTGGAGCTTGCCATCCGCGGCCAGACGTTGCATGTGCTCCAGAAGACGCTCGTCGGATACTTCGTTCAGCAATTTCAGCCCTGCTGCCGGCGTGGAGTCGGCCGCGCGCAGGGCGTTTATTTGCAACTGTCTTGCCGCTTCGAGCATAGGTTTCATCCTGTCTTGGTTCCTCTGCATCGTGACTCTCCTGCTGCGCTCAAACTCTGGGGTCTGTACAGGTGATGGGTTGTTAGCGGGGGCCTGTGGGCCACTCGCGGAAGGCTTCTCTTGGAAAACCGCCGGACCGTGGCTCAGCGGGGACACCGCGGGTTCCGCAGGAGGGGCAGATTGCAGGCAGTCCCGTGCAAGGACACCCTGCTTTTCTGCTTCAACGGCGCGCTGCGGCTGTTGCTGGACCCCTTCCTTGGCGGTCGGTTGCCAGGATTGCACGGTGGACGCAGCCTGCACCAAGCTGGGAATCGAGGGAGGTTCTTGGGGTGGGAATGCCAGATCAACGGTGGCAATCTGTGGGGGCGCCCTGGCTGGAGGGGGCGGCAATAGCGTACTCGCCCGCGCCTGGGCCAACGTCCCGGTTTCCGCTGGCCACAGCAGCGTCAACAGGTCTGCGACGTGCTGCATCCACGGGTACTCGGGATTGACATTGGCCTGGTACCGGGGGGCTGGTGACACATGTACCGTCCGGGAAACCGTGTCCACCATGAACCATGGACAGTGTGCACGAAGTTCCTGTGTGACATTTCCGATAAACACCGCCGGCCTTGCTGGCCCTGTTGGACGTGGGGCCGCGGCCTGCACGGCTTCAGACGGGGCAGTGCTCGGTGGCGCTAGGGCTCGCACAGCAGTAGGTGGGGGCGCGTCGTTCGTGACATGAACTAGGGCTGTACTCCGTGACGCCGGGGCTGGCGCTGTTGGAGAAGGGGGCGGTTCGCTATTGACGGGCAGGTTCGGGGCGGTCCCCTGACATGCCTTCTTCCACAATTCGGGGAACCGGGCCTTGATAGCAGCGATCTCCTTCTCGGTAGGGAACGCGAGGGTGGTATGCCCCAACTGACTGTTCTTGGTTTGCACGAAGCGGTAGACGGTTGTCAGGTGCTGTAAAATCTTGGGTTCGCACTTTTCACATGGGGACGCCGGGTCGGGGGAATCCGCGATGCACTTGCCCTGGGATGAGCAGTGCCTAACCCAGGTTAGGACGTTATGATTTTTCAGGTTTTGTTTCAGCCATATCTCTAGCTGCGCGATCACCTGCTCCTTCGCCTCGGTCTTCCCCTGGCTTTCTGGCATGGTCCTCAAAACGTGGAACCCAGATGCGTTCGCGTATATGGTATCGCGTAAGACAGTGTAGTTCGTCGCCTGCCACTCGGGGCATTTGCCGTTATGGGCAAACGCGCCGGTGGCCAAAACGAGCCCAATCGGTACTTTTTTGATGGCCTGCCTATAATTCTCCAGAAGACCGACGGGGAGATTTGTTGCGCCTAAGGAAACGGTTGAATGCCAAAACTCATGACTTTTCCGTCTGCGTTTCTGTATACAAAACCCGGCCCCCGCCCCCTCTACCGCCGATACTTCGCTTGAGCGTGCCCCATCGTCGAGCTCTAGGTGATTTCACGGAAAGGAGTGAGCGCCGATTGTAAATGGCGGTTGCATTCAAAGCACGCGGACGTGCTACACGGTCCGCGCGTGAGCAGAGTGATATTACGATGCGCGCAAGACATCAATCGCTCCCGGAACATCAGCGAGTAGGCAGCACACGGCCTTCAGGCAAATGGAGATCAGTATTATTCATATAAAAGTGTTTGGTTAGAGCTAGATAGGTAACCACTGATGAGGGGTTGGCAGAGGAGTTGTCCGCTATCCGGCACGCGCCACAATGGTAGGCTGTAACTACTATGCTTCTATGAGATCCATACTCCGACGTCCAGCGCAGGGCGGAGGGCCTTCCACGCACACTCTGGCCTGTGGCTTCTCCAATGAGCACGCTGGCAGATAGGGCCACAGTACGCTACACGGCGGCACGGGCACCTCTTCCAATTAGCAGGCAGCTGGCCGCACGTGGCACAGCATGAAGGACGAGACGACCATTCCCCGCGTGCCCAGAGCCAGGAATAACTAACCCACTGAGCTTTCGCCAGCGCCTTACACTCCCGGTGGTGGGTAGATTCCCAGTGTGCTCTCTGACACTCCTCGCCGCAATACACCGCGGAGAGACACTTGCTGCACTTGTACAACTTCCGTCCGCCGACAACAGCCCGCCGGTCCGCCCCACATTGCGCACAGGGATCCCGTTTCTTTCCGTTGCGCGATGCCACAGCAGGCTGTGAACACTTTTCCTCCATGTGCAGTATCGTGCGCCAACACTTGTGCGCGCGCGATTGCGCGTCCGCCCTCGATCCAAGCCCAACATCCGCACGAAACATCGCATACCGGTAGTACCACGGATACAGTCCTCCGTGCGCGTTTTCCGAGCGCACGCTCGACAGTCGAAATGTCACCAACGGTGCAAACTGCGAAACATTGCATCCCGTGCTTACCATTACCGGTTCGAACGGGGTCCCCGAGGTATCCGACAACACGAGGATCTCCCCCGCACCTTCCAAACCACCCACCCCTGGAAGACACCCCACGAACTCCATGACAGTAACCGAAGGGAAATGACCGGTTTTCCAACTTTTGCGCGACCACCGAGGGTACAACACACCGCACACAATGATGTTTCCATATCTCTCACCCTGCATGCGCCAATCGTGTACAAACCGGAATATCGTGCGCACCGTGGTCAGCACAAGGGCCAGGAACAACCCTTGCCGACATGGGAGGAGCCCCTCGCAAGAACACACCGTGCCCACACGCGGTCCCAACATAAGGCGCGCGGCGTTATCAGGTCCCAACCTAGGCGGGACGTTCAACAGGTACCTCTCCGCAGTTTCTAGGGCTGCGTTTTGTGTGCGCAGAAGCCCCCATCTGTTAATTGGCATCCCACGTGTGTCCAACCACGTGTGTCCGTTGTCCAACCACGTGTGTCCGTGAAACAGGAGTGTCATGTGCTTCCCCACCGCGCGACGTGCAAGGCGCATTCGGCGGATTCTGACGAACGTTCGGCCGACTCGCTGCAAGTATGTTGTCATATCAACCCAAAGGCGTGTGTCGTCCGAATTGGATGCAATCGCGGAGATCATGCACAGATCCTACATCACACCCCAGCGCGAGCGGGTAAATTCAATGCAATACAGCGGGTCCGAAGTTTTATCATAACGAAGTTTTATCACCGCAAAACCACGACATCCGTGTGCACAGGGATATTACGAATCACGCAAGACATCAATCCATCGCTACCGGAACATCATCGAGTAGGCAGCACACGGCCACCAGGCAAATGGAGATTACTATCTTCATATAAAAGTGTTTTGTTACAGCTAGATAGGGGGGCGGTCCTCCTAAGTGGTAAGATGCCAGTCTGCTGCTCTAAAGGCCCGGTCGAGTTCCCTGGCTATTGTCGGCCGTCGTCTTCCACGCACACTCTAGCTTGTGGCTTCTCCAGTGAGCACGCTGGCAGCTAGGGCCGCAGTACGCTACACGTCGGCACGGGCACCACTTTCGATTAGCAGCCAGCAGGCCGCACATGGCACAGCATACAAGACGGACGTAGCCACGCCATGCTATGAAGGCGGAGTACACAGTATTCACGTCGTCCACACGTTCCCCAAGCTGGGTGGGTGTCAATACCCTCGAGACAGCCCCAACCGCAGGGGGGCTGGCAACGGTGGGGGCATCCGTGAGGTCACGGTGCAAACTGGTAACGAAAAACGACTGGAAGGCGTTAGTGTAGTGAAGGCATGGGTGTGCCCACGGACCACGGACGAGCACTACCTCACCCCACCATCCATGGCAGTCACCGCCGTCCACGGGGGTGGTGTACACACGTATACGCAGCAAGCCTTCGCCAAACTCAGGGACCGCCCAACCCGGACGGGGCACCCCAGCAAACTCGAAGTAGCTTGCTCCCGGTGTCAGAGGACACTCGCCGACCATGGCATACCGAGCATGCTGTAGCCGACTCTCACCGTAGACGTCATTCAACAGTGCAAGGGCGTGCTCCCCGAAGCTGTCGGAATCACTCTCTGGCCAAAAGCCCTGCTGGGCTCTACCCTCTTGTCCCCACAGTTTTATGAGTTGCCAACGATGCAAGCCCACTCTACCGAGGTATGTGTGATACTCGACCTGCATCCCGACATATGCCCCGTGCACGGACCATCACCATGACATAGGGAGCTGGAATGCACTAACACGAAGTGTACCGGCGGGCACAAGGCAGCGAGCGGATAATCGGTAAACGCAAGGTGCCCTCGAGTGGTCCCCAAAAGGATTGGGAACTTGGGATCCCCACAAGGGTCCCCAAAAGGATTGGCAACAAGTAGCTTCTGGAATCGCTTCACGCCAGCATATAACATTCCATATAACAAGGAGCTTACGATGATTAGATGGTTAGATCGATGGAAGCTTCAACATCCGTTGAGCAGGTGTACTGTACCGAGATCCCGATTGAACGTAGCTCGGAAATCCTACACAAGGAGGGTCGCTTCCCTCTAAATTGTACTAGGTCTACGTGACAAGGTGTGCTGAGGCTCAGCGGGAGGACATTCTCATATCTACATTCCGAGTAGATCCTCAGTGTGCTGCCCGTCAAGTATCCCCAGTGACAATTGTATTCTTCGCACAGTTGGCGTTGTTGCTCGTGCCGGATGCCGGTCTGCGTATGACCCCAGGCAATGCGAGCCGCTATCACCGCCACGGCTCCACGAGTCACATCCCGAGTGCCGTAGACAGCCATCGCCAAGGCCCAAATGAAACATTTTCCGTCCTTCGGCACCGGCACCACCAACCATTGTCGTAACGAGCGACACCCCGGGTACTGCACACTACTGCGTGTGGTCCATGGCTCCCTCTGGTGCATACACACATCACAGGCATAGGTAAGCAACCCCAGGCCGTACATGCTCTGCCGGGCTACAACGACATATGTTGTGCTGCCGGGCAACACGAACACCGTGTGACTTCCTGGCGAACGATATGCCACCGGGAAGCGCACAACATGTAGTCGCATGCAAGCAACAGGAGTCTAAACAAGGTGCGGACGGTAAACCTCCAACAAGGTGAGCACGGAACAATACGTCTCCCATAGAAAACCCTCCGTGCACCTGTGTGTTAACCAGCGTGACTCGTAACATTACCAGATAAAGAATCTCTATACGAGCTCGCACATACCAAAGACCCCCAATACCCCTAGAGACAATTCGAAAACAGTACCTCACGACGGTGTGTACACGGGTATCTACCTGGATCTGGAAATGCCTCGATCCGCTCGTAGTGTCCAGGAAACTTATTAAATTGAACGTAATGGGCGACTCGTACCGGTTCACGGCTAGCCAAGCCCAGTGACGGATGTGGGCAAATATATTTCATGCTGAAAGGCGGCAAGTATCCTGCCAGAGCATCGGTATCGGTGGGAACATTGCACCCCACCCCTGGCACGTCGACCATCGGCCACAGAGTGTACACCTGAATAACTCGCCGAAGCATGTTCGCAATGATATGGAGGAACTGCGGTTCGTTGTACGCTTGGGCAGTAAGCAGGATTCTGCGCAGTGGCGGCCCTCCGTCAGCAAGACGAGCGTCGAGCATCCCGGTGGGGTAAAGCTGCCGATTGAAATCGTACGACGCGCAGATGGCGTTACGGAAGTTCATTGTGAGGACCTTCACGGAGGAACCCTGTTCAAGCACTTCCGGAATGTGTACACCCAAGGCGTGCAGCCAGCAGTTGCCGTCCCCTTTTGTCTGGACTCGTCGCAGGCCGTGTTTGGCCAAGGCCTGCTCGAACTCCGCGAGAGAAGTAAAACGGTCTGCATTACCCTCGAGCAGCCAATGCACGTGAGCCAGCACGCGACGTGCTAACGGCAGCATATTAGGGAAAATCTCGTCGGGATGGTCGAAGGATGCCTCCAATCTACGCCCCCGGGGGTCCGTGGGCATCAGGATGACGTCATCGGTACCGAACGAAACACGTGCAAAGTTTGGTGCAAAGTTTGGCGGAACAGCGTTTGGCTGGAAACCGTTTGCGGTTGCCGCTCGCAATGCCTCCTCAGAAGCGAGATCCATGGAAGGCTCGGCTGCTGCCTTGCTTCTCTGTTGGTTACGGCACGCACCCAGAGCACGCACGCGGTACTCCCCATGGTCTTTATGGGATGCACTTGCCCGCACGATGCACTTGCCGGGCATCGCTCGCGACGCATCTCCACCAGTCTCGTATGCACAATCGCATCGCACGACGAGGGATCGTGCATATCCGGGATCCCATCGGTGCGACAGCTTCGCAGCCACTTTCTTTGCGAAACCCAGGTCCAGCTGATCAGGACTTTGCAAGAGTTCAGCAACACGTATGTTCACATGCAGCCCGCCCTCCGCGTCCGTATGGAACAGGTGTTGTTTCCTGTAGGACTTGTCCGCGCCAAGAGGAATACCGGCTGTCCGCAGGCGCTGCGCGTTCAACGCGGTATAAAGCATACCGAACACGACACTACGCAAGCCCGGGCAGCAGACACCCAGTTCCCGGTACAACTGGTGATCGTCAAAAGATGAGAATGCATCGTCACGGGTAGCCCGTCGGTCCCAGAGAGCAGTGATGCCGTCGCCAGAGTCCTGCAAAGGCCGCGCCGGCGGACGTTCACCGGTTGGATGTTCACCGTCACCCCAAGTCAGGTTGGCGATCCTGTGCTTCACCGTGGCATCCGCGCGTCCCCACGCCTCAGCGCCGAGCACCCCGCGGAGTTTGTTCCAAGCAAGGCCTAGGTCCTCCACATTATTCAGGAGTGCATGCAGCTTCGCCTCGGCCTCGTCTAACTGGCAGTAATCGGCCAATGTGGCCGCCTGCCCCGGGTGCTTCTCATGCGCGGATAGTGGCGCCCGGACATCAGCTTCGCGCCGCACACGCTGGCACGGACCACACATCACGGCTCCGATAGTACGCAGAGCGTCACAACCCAGAACGCCTGATCTGCACAGGGAACACGCCCAAACACCTGGCAAGGTGTCGTAGCCTCCCGCAAATCGTATTTCGTCTCCACACGCGACGCACGCCATGCGGCACGCCAAGCCATATTGCGAGATGACACTGTGCGGGCTGCCGAGTACCGCGTTATTCAGGTCAATGGTTCCCTTAGTACGCACTCTGGCTGCGGAGTAGATCACGAAGTAGAACTGCTTAGGACGAGTACGGTCGAGCGGGAGGCGCCCACTTGGAGAAAGACCGCGGGGCGCCATGCGGTCGGCTGGCCAGAACCACAGTGTTCCCATGGGACCCCCGAGGTGAACACGACGGAAGGGAGCCGAAGTGGGATCGCCATGCCTGGAGTTTTGAACCACGAGGCTGTAATCCATCGAGCAAAACCTGTCCCAATGGCAGGCCCGCTGCGTTTCGGGTAGCACCTCCGTCAGGCATTGGGCCCTCAGCAACAGGCCACATGAGAACACGTCGTAATCCGGCCAGCCCCAGGATCCCTTGCCTTCCTTGGGAAACTTGGTATCGGTGTGAAGGAACTGAATAAAGCTCTCGAGGTCCCGCCCTAGAGGCGACGGCTTGTCGTAGGTCCGCTTCACCACCATTCCCGTAGCTTCAAAAATCCCAGACCGCAGCCTGTCGTCCACAAGGCCATGCTTCACGGTGGTGAAGATGGATGGGAATAGCCAGTGCCCAACATGCCAGTCGGCCTGTATGGTATAGCGCGCGCCCTCACCCAGTTGATGAGATCCGGATGTGAAGTCCGCGCCGATTTCCTTATGAGAGAACAGGACCTCAGCCTTCAGCAACTGGTAGTCTACCACATACGTCATGAACACGGTGAGCATAGCATTAAACCCGTCCGTGTGCTCACTACGTTGCCGCGCGAGCTCATCCTCGCACTCCGTTTTTTCCTGGGTCGCGCGCATCATCGAGGCATCCACGACTTGCACCCAGTCACGAGGGTCGCCCACAGTGTCCTCCATTGTAACGCCAGCTGTCCCTTCCTTGGACACCTGAACAACCGGCTTGAACACTCCCTTGCGCCACAGCGCGTAGTGCTCCCGGAGGGTAAGCAGGTTTTGCTCAGATGTATCCTTGTGCCACGTACCATACAGCTCTTTCCAACTGGCACTGGCAACCAGGTGCCGGTTGCAAATGTCAATGATTTCCTTGAGGACGACCTCCGAGCAGGCCGCATCCAGCATCTGCACGGACCACTTCCAATCGAAGGTGCATGCCTCCCCGTCTTCCACGGTGCCCTCTGCCAGGGGAGGGCGATCAGACAGATACGCCCACCATGGCAAGTCGCGCAGGTCATCAGGTGTCAGTTTTTTGGGCATAATAGGCAGAAAGCCTGCATCGTTGTGCCCGACTGGTTTCACGGTGTCGGGAGGCGGGATCCTATGGACATGATCCTCTAGTAGTTCTTCCTCGACTTGTTTAGATGCATCGTCATCGCCGTGGGCAACCTCGGGCGGGCAGTCGGGGAACATCTGTGCGACAGCACGCAACACGAACACCGTGTGACTTCCTCAGCAACGATATACCACCGGGAAGCGCACAACATGTAGTTGCATGCAAACGACAGGAGTATATACATGGCGAGCACGGCAAACCTCCCGAGAACAATATGCCCCCCATAGGAAACCCTCCGTGCACCTGTGTGTTAACCGGTGTGGCTCGTAACATTACCGGATAGGAATTCTCTATACGAGCTCGCACATAGAGCCGTCGCAAAAAGTTCGGCAAGAAAATGCATAATCGAACTAAATGGAGGTTTTTCGATGTTTGGAGAGTTACTAGGCCTTATTAGGGCAATAATAAGACCCCGTGAGGGAAAATTTTTGAAAAAAAATTTTTGGGTGCTCGCCGGGGGGCAAAAACGCTGTTTTCGGGCCATTTTGAGTGCGAGGGGGCTAGAGGATTTCAGTTAGGTGACCAAATCGCGCGTTTGAACTTCGTGGGACCTTTCAAGGACCATCACGGGCAACTAAGTGGAAGAAATGATGAGAAATTTTAATTTGGGTGCTCACCGGGGGCCAAAATGGCTTACCGGAATATCCAAGTACACTAGATATCAGAAACTCCCGTACTCGTGTGGGATTCGTAGAGAAAAATGACGGAGCCTCCCAATCGAGATCACCACCAGGCGAAGGCATCTCCGTAGCCGACCGAGCGTCGGGCACGGCCGCCACTCCCATGATCGAGATGCAAAGAACGAGGGAAAGCAGGAAAGGAATGCCCCACGGACCAACCGTGGCAGGGAAGCCCCAGGGCGGCTTCCCACAACCGTAGGTCCTCTGCTCGCCCACGGGTGGCCCGGAAACATGATTGGCCGACGGAGGCGAGCCCCGCGGCTTCAGCCGGAAGCTGCCGTCGGCAAAGTCCTCGTAGTCGTCGGTGTCGTAGCCTGTCAGGTCAGACGGGTGGACAGCGGCGTGATTCACCGTCTGCACGAAGCCTCCGAACTCACCGTGCGTCGCCTCCGTGGTGGTCACCCGCGCCGATTGAGTTGGCGCGGGCTGTACATCCTTTACCTGCGAAACAGGCATAGCAGGGGCCGGCACGGCGGACGCCGATGCCGCCGCACCACCTGCCGGAACCTGCCCCTCCGGTGTGATACCCGCCGCAGCGGCAGGGCCACACACCAGAGCCGATGCATGCTCCTCAACCGCACTCCCAGGAACAAAGGACGCGTGAGTGTAATGTACCTTTTCTTGGGCGGCCTGAACCTCAGTGGTGAGGGCATCAAGCCGCCGCAAGATGTCCTCGTCGTCGGTCTCGCCAGAAGGCGGAGGCGGCACGCTGAAGCCGTAGGCCGACACGTCGATGCCGCCAATCCCGCCCGCGGAAAGCACAGCGGGAGGACCGTAAGCCGACGCCGCACGGGCAAAGGCCTCCGGACCATCATCCGCAGCCTCCTGGAAGACCTGCACAAGTGCCAGGGTGTGGAGGCCCTCCGCATCCTCCTCCTCAATAGGAATGCAGAAGGCCGCTGCCGTGGCCGACGAATGCTGGCGCCCACCAAGAGGGCAGTCGCGGTACGCATGATAGGCGTCCCCCTTGCCCGCCTTGCGGCAACGGCGGCAAAGGGGCTTGGCCTTCATGTTGTCCCTGTCAAACCCCACAGACGGTGCCGGGTGCACACCCACCCGATGGCCTCGTGGATGCTGCTTACCGCGCGGCTGCGGCTGCGGCTGTCGCTGAACCGCACCCGTGCGATTGCCTTGCACGAGCGCCTTCAAGGCGGCGATCTCCTCGAGCAGAACGGTGTACTCAGACGACGTGATAAGCGCAGAGGGCTTACCGCTCGCCCCCAGTGTCTGCTCCTCACGCGCTGACGCCCCCTCGTCCGACTGTGCCCATGCCTGGAAGATGGCCACGACGAGGGCCTGGAGCGAGCGGAGAGTCACTCCGCTGAGGTCACCCGCAAGCGGATAACGCACCTTCACCGCCGCGTAGAAGACCGGGTCAAGGCGGTTGTACAACGAGAGCTTGCGGGTCTCGTCGGTGGGTTGCCAGTCAGGAGCGCGGTTATCCCGCACCAGACGTTGCTCGCGAGCCAAGATCGGCTGCGGGTCAACGCCCGCGGGATAACGAAGAGCCGCGTGCTCCTGCTGGTGACTCTCGCGTAGGGTCGTCGGCACGCTGCCCTTGATGATGTCGATGAGAGCCCGACGCCCATCTCGGTCAGCCGAAGAATCCGTACCCCGAAGCCAGGTGTCGGCCACAGAGTTCCGCTCCACGACGAGGGCCAAGACGTCATAGAGGAGCCCATTCACCTTCTCGATAACCAGAGAGGCAGGGTCGTCGAGGTCAAAGGGGGTCAAGTCCAGCCCAGCGGACTCAAACTCGGTCCGAAGCTGCACCACCAACTCGGAGAGACGGTCGGTGTCGTCAGTGCCACGATAATGATGTTTCTTTGAACCAAGGATATCCTCGCGGATACCCTTGGCCCAAGCCCGATGCAACCTCCCCTTGTAGACCACGTCAACAGCGGCGTGCTGGTCAACAAGATGTGTCCGCAACGCGACAGCGGTGTCGGAGTTGCTGGAAACAGCAGGGGGCACCACAGGTGGAGTGCTAGCGGTCGGAGTGTCCCGAACCGCATCTAAAAGCCGTATAGAGGCGTCCAAATCGGAGTCCTTCAATAGGCGTTTGCGAGCTCGAGTAGATGTTGCCATACTTCTGAAAGCCAGAGAAAAGATGATGCGCGGTAGCACGTTTGGGTGTTGTGGCGGAAATGGAGGGATGGCGTAACGGCAGAACGTGCGGAGCGGCGAAAAGAGCGTGGGGCACTTGCAAATGTCGATGTGGTCGAAGGCGTCCGGAGCACCAGCCCAAAATACGTAAACCAGCGGGATCAGCGCAGGCAGAACAACGCAAATGAACATTGCCACAACCGAGCAGTAGCAACGCGCGGTGCCCATGACTCGCAGCCGCAAAAGACGCCTACCGTAAAATCACGTCCAAATCCTAGTCGCACCCAAACGCGCAAGTGCGCACCACCTCTTCAAGCGGCTGCTTAGCCAATCATGGCCAAGATAGCAAGTGGAATGAAAACGTGGATGGGGCCACGACCTACCGGAATATCCAAGCACACTAGATATCAGAAACTCCCGTACTCGTGTGGATAAACTGTATAAGATCAATAAACCCTAAGCTAGATATACCCGGAACGGTCTCGGACGGTCTCGGTGTCTAGCCTACCTGTGACACAGCGTGTGTCACAGTACGAACCTACAGATCAGTCAGTAGTCCAGTGTTGGTCCTAGGAATCTGTCATAGGGC
>LGRX02027745.1:0-10760 GCA_001247695.2 Cymbomonas tetramitiformis | reverse complement strand
CATGCAACCTGCCTTGTCCAGCATGCAACCTGCCTTGTCCAGCATGCAACCTTGCAGTTAATAATTCACTTAGTGGAGATGACGCCGGCCCCTTCAAGAGGTCTTACGGGCCAACTAATTCCACCTGGTTACTCGGGTTTCTCCGCCTTCACGGATCAGTCCCCTTTTACCGGAATATGCATATATATACAAGGCAGGTTGCATGCTGGGCAGCCCAGGTTGGATGCTGGGGAAGCCAGATTGCAGGGTGCAGGAAGGGCACCAACCTGAAGACGGCGAGGCTCCTCAAACCCAATGTCCTTGAAGCAGTCGGACACGGATCTTGCAGGATCTCGCCGCAGGAGTTGAAGCAGCTCCTCCGCGTGGGCGATGGTGAATCCACCTGGGAGTGCAAGGCATTGGTAAGAAAGAGGGCTGCTGGGGTTGTGATGTGTAAAGGGCGCATGTTGACAGGGTGCGGGCAGCTGGCATGCTGCAAGAGCAGCATGCTGGCATGCTGCACGTTGTGAACATGACATGTGCTGAAACATGAATACGCAGGGGGGGGAGGAATAGGCACCAGCAGGCGAAGGCCGCTGACAGGCGTTCGGGATGCTGTGGTCGGACGCCGAGCGCTTCCGTTTCCCAGTCGCCGGCTGGGCGCTTTCCGCTGCCGCGCCCTCCGCTGCCGCGCCCTGTTGAGCTGCGGAGGGTGGGGGTGGTGTGAGATACAGGTTTGCGTGGGCATTACGTGTGGAAGGAATGGGCGAAAGGTAAAGATCATACCTGCAGCAGCGTGCAGCCTTGCAGGGAGGAATCGCCGAAGGCTCACGCCCTCCAGCTGTCGCAACTCGTCCACTGTGGCGCTGCTGCCACAGTGGACGAATCCGTCCACGTTTGAAGGATTGCCGCTGAAGTAAAACTCCAACGGCACCCTGTGGAACACGCGCTGGGTGTCCACCTCTTCGACGGTGTAGAGACCCGTCGCGGCATCTCTAGAACGCACCCTGCGCATAAAAACAAAGGCACATGAACAATTGTTATGCGCGGAAAAACTACACAGCGTTGAGATTGGGAAGGCGCTTACCAGGCGAACGTGTTTACGGATCCCTTCTTCACCTTTCCGTACTCCACCAGGGAGCCAGGCGGGAAGATGACGTTGAACCAGTTGTCTTCCACTGGGTGCTTCGTCCTACAGCGTCGGATGTTGGACGCCTTGGGCTCCCCGCGCATGCCCCACCTGCACGCAAAGCACATGTCTGTGTGCGGCGAGCCATGCGCGTCCAGTCCTTGTTGGATACGGCTGGCTAGTTTTTGCTGGTACGCCGCGCTGAACTTATCAGGATCTACTGAGGCTCCTGTCATTAGTAGACTAGAAGAAAAAAGAAAGGGAAGTCGCGAAAGAAGTCAGTAATGCACTGCTGGCGGCTTATTCAAGTGAAATTCGAGTGAAAGCCGCATGCAACACAGCATGCAACCTGCAGAATGTACACACAATCTTCAAAATTCGGTGTACGATGTAACAGATTTCCCGCGAGCGACACACGTGACGAAACGCGAATGTGATTTCGCCGGAAATTTCCGGTGAAATGACGATGACATCCTGTCTGACCTCGCGATCGCGCGGAAGGTGTTCCCACTTCGTGTCAAATATCGTTTACCTTTTTGTCAAGTATGTAGCCACGTTGGAATGTTCGAAGGGTGAACGTTTTCTTAGCTCCCCGACAGAGTTTCTTGCATCGAAACGACGGCGCCAGGCAAATTCGGTTCTAGCTCCTAAGTTACATGTGGGCCGTCTAAAAATTTCGCATCTGACAATGCAGACGAGTTTTTTTGTGCAATGTAGGACAAATGATGACGTGTCGTCAATAAGGCCCAGTTGGCAGAAAAGCGATTCCCCAGCGACAATATGAAGCGGTGGACGATGGGGTGGGTTACGAAACCCGTTTACGAAACCCGCCCTTCCGAAACCCGGTCAGAAGTCCCGAGTAGGCAAATGAATTTAATGGCCATCTACCTACGTGACTTTCAGGTATTGATTTCATTTGCCTACGCGCATTCCACCATAAAAATCATTTGCCTACGCGCCCTCCACCATTAAAATCATTTGCCTACGCGCATTCCGCATTAAACTCATTTGCCTACGCGCATTCCACCATTAAAATCATTTGCCACGCGCATTCCACCATATACGACATTTGCCTACGCGCACGACTACAAAGTTATCCCTAAATACTAAGTGCATATTCGTACGTTCGGTGCAAGACTTGTCGAAACAAGCTCACGTATCCAATTCTGATCCAATATCGGGTGAAATTTTTGATGTCATAAAATGGTGTCGCTATCCCTCTCCGCTGCAAAACGCATTATTGTCGATAGATACTGATGCTATAAGGCATGGCATCGATTCGGTTTTTGTTTGTACATGGTATTGAGTATGTTCGTATCACTAAAGCCTATGAACAATCGAAATGGTATTACAAAGCATACAATCGAATCGGTTTGGGATATCACAACCCAATAATGAGTTCGTTTTGTTGACCAACCGCAGGATCGATTTGACTCCGAATTTTGAAAATTGCTCTTCCTAATCGATTATCGGGCACCTGCCACTTGAGGTAATATGACTTTCACCATACTTTACCAAAGATATTTGCGCCTGCGGCGGGGCTCCGGGTTTATTTTGGATGAAGTCTTTGACATTTCTTGGATTAAGTTTTGTCTAGGGTACTAGATTTGGATTAATTATTTCTGAGTGGCACGATCGAATGACGAATGCCACTAGCTATGTGCTAGGTCACGGTCAGTCCACATCGTTCTTGTGACGGTGCGTCGGGATGGTATGGTAGGTTTGTGTGACCAGCGTGCAATGATGACATGCCAGGAGCAACCTCATCACAGCGTACACACGCTGTAAGTACCATGCTACTTGGGGGGTCTGCTGCCACATCGTTATGGTCATTGCACCGTTCATCAATCCGTATTCTCACAGGGCATGTACCACGATTGGAGGAAGGTCATGGTAATAGCACCCTCTTGCGAGAAACATGTTACGTAGGATACTGCTTGGGAGATGAATGGTATGACTATCGTGTGCAAAAAAAATACTTTCTCTAAAACATCTGCTTGTAAAATTGATATCCTATATTTTGCATTCAGATATCCGTAGTACGATGACGTGTATGCCCTGTGGGATCTTCTGCTCCTGTTCGACCGAAAAAAGATGATAATGCGAATAAACATAATCTGCTTGCACTTTCGAAAAATATATTCATGCGAATAAACATATTCTGTTTGCACTCTATCGCTCTCACCTTCCTGGTTCACCGCAGGCTGGACCGTGAACACACAAGTCACTCTTCAGCGGTTGTCGTGTTCGGTGCACTTCCGTATGCCGAACACAATCAAATTTTGCATATGATTTTGTACGTGTCTTAGGAACCCCACAATTCTTGCGCGCGCAAGATCCGTCCTGGAATTAGGATGCCGGACGGTCCTCCAATAATAGTTGCGGCATAGGTTTTCATCCTATGCGAAACGGGTATACATATTCTCAGTAGGAATATGTGATAATATTATGTAGCGACAGGCTACTTAGATTAATACGTTATATGTTAGAGTTGAGCAACATGCCACAATTGAGCATAGAAACTGTTGAAGGCGACATCACAAGCATCGACAGCGTCACATACGCAAAACATCGGACCGCCGAGTGAGATGCGAGATCAGATGCGAGAGCGAATGTGATCATGTCATTCAATCGTGTCACCCAGAAAGTTAATGCAAATCTACCCCAAACAAGACTTAATCCTAGAAATGGCAAAGCCTAAATCCAAAATTATGTTATTCTGCTCAATGGGCTAGTCACTAGGAGTCTATAGGATAGTCAATCGAAGCGGTGTGTGCATTTGAAACCAACAATTAAATTGATTTCTTCCCTCAAAACTCGCAATCATTCAGTCTTCATCATTCTTATTATCGAATCGGCTCACAGTTTCAGCCTTCAATCGAACCGGTTTCTGTTTTTGGATCATAACTTTGTAATCGATTATGTTTTTACACCTGATAGCATGCCTTATGGTGTTAAGTTGCCTTATGGTGATACACTATCGGATATCGGAGATAAACGATGCACCGCCTTGACACATATTACGTTGTTGTTCCTCTTAAGATGTTCTTCCTAAGACACCGAAGAACTAATATGCAAACTTGTATTGTGTTCGGCATACAGTTGTATACCGAACAGAACGCTCGTTGCACTATCCCGCTTGTTCACGGTCTGTCTACGGATATCTCACTATTAATTTCATTTGACTACGGGCAGATGACCATTGAAATCATTTGCCTACGCGCATCCCACATTAAAATCATTTGCCTGCGCGCATTCCACCATATATGACATTTGCCTACGTGCATTCCACACTAAACCCTTTGTTGTTTATCTAAATATTTTGCAAATTAAAGATTTTTTACTACGCACCATTACACAACAACAAATGGTTTAGTTCAGAAGATTTAACTCCGCGACACACAAAATTATTGTACATGCAAGTCATGAAACTAGATCATATATACGCACGGGTGAAGCACACACGTTCCAATATACCTTACATATTGAGCAGGAATCTGCATTGATACTTATCGTATATGACCGTGATCTCAAAGAGTTGCCAATGCACAGCATAGTATGTGCATGTGCCGAGGCAGCGGTAAAAGTGCTGAATGAATGAACTTTATCCTAGAGAAAGCTAGAAAACTTCATCAAAAGAAGGTGATATGCCAAATTTGCAGTTGACGGCAGAATAGAAGGCAACAGGAGGAGCATAGCCAGAAGGTTAGACTCAACCTTGAGCGAGATAGAACTACATAGTACAAGAAAATAACGTATGCCGATCATTCGATGGGTAAACAAAATATAGAAGAATGTTGCAGCGGGAATATTAGGTATGCTAAGATATATTTTGTCCTCTTATCTCTCGAGCTTGATCAAACACCGTTTGAAGTCTTCTTGCCTTACTTGTAAGTTTCCTCAGATAGTTCCGGCGCTGTTCCTAATAGAACTAAAAATGTCTCGTGAAAAGTCTGGGTAGCACACGTAACCCACTTTACTCTTCGTCATCGTCCTCCTCGTCAGCAGTTCGGAGCCAATCAGCGACCGGCTGAACCTTCTTACGGATCGAAGCAGCTGCGTCTTTTTTTATCTGCAAGCCCTGACTGGCGGCTGCGTTATCGTACCAGTGCAGAATGATCTCCTCTTCAACCAGATCCTCATCGTACAGCGCTTTGACCACGTGTGCAGCTTCCTTCTCACGACCCGGCTTTTCGAGGAGAAGTGCCTCCAAGGCTACCAGGAGCTTGAGCTGGGCTTTACCGTCAGTACAAACAGCAGTGAAAAAAGGTTTCTTCTTAACAAGCTGGGCCGCAACAGGGGTGTCGGCGTCCAGAAGGCTGAAAACCAGAAGCTTGGTCCTGTGCAAGTCATCCTTCGCAGGGAGCTTGCTCAAAAACGCCATGGTCTGCGCTGGAGTTTTACCGGCCGCATACGCAGTCAGACCTTCAATGAGCTCTTCCTCATCAAAGTCCTCGTCCTCGTCGTCATCCTCGTCGTCATCCTCGTCATCATCCTCCTCCTCCTCAGCAGCAAGCTTGAGCTTCTCAGCAGCCAAT
Source organism: Cymbomonas tetramitiformis (assembly GCA_001247695.2). Classification (NCBI taxonomy): domain Eukaryota; kingdom Viridiplantae; phylum Chlorophyta; class Pyramimonadophyceae; order Pyramimonadales; family Pyramimonadaceae; genus Cymbomonas; species Cymbomonas tetramitiformis. Next base: position 5,114 of record LGRX02027745.1, on the reverse strand, counting down.
CGAGCTTCCTCCAGTTCCCTTGCCTTCTGAGCAGCAGCTCGCTCAGCGGCCTCTTTTGCCGCCTCCTCCGCAGCACGCTTTTTCTCAGCCTCTGCCGCCTTCTTGGCCCCGTCAACGTCAACCATAGCCCGAGAAGCGTCGGTCAGTTGCTCCTGGGCACGCGCCAACATAGCCGCCGCTGAAGTGTCAGTGGCCCACTCCACATCGTCATCATCCTCTTCAGCGTCCTCCCCTTTCGACTCCCCGGTATCTTCAGCCTTCTTCGGCTTCCCCTCAGCCTTCTTCGCCTTCTCGAGCTCCTCCAGACGTTCCTTTTCCTTTCGGCGAGCCTCCTTCCTTGCAGCCTTCTCTGCCTTATCGATCGCCTCACCCTCAGCCTGTCTCTCTAGCTCCGCACGGCGCAAGACCTTCTTATCATCCTTAGATTTTCCCGGACCGCCTGGTGGGTTCTTTAGGATGAAGGTGGTAAGCTTGTGGCGCATGTCCACTTTCGAAACGTTCCCACAAGCCTTGCATTGAAGGATGATCGTTTCGCCCTTGGCTATTTTTACCTCAGTCTCTGGGTTGCCACAGGCATAACATTGAACAAAGCGTTTGATAAAACCTTCCAGAAGCTGGGAGAGTTTAGAAGCGTCATGAGCGCCGTTCACAATAGCTGTGCCAGTCTTCTCATCAAACTTGGACTGAGCTCCAAGCTCGCAGCCGAAATATTTTGTCGTGTATGAAGGTGGGCGTGCGAGGGCCTTTGCAACGTCAACCATATTCACGACGTTTGTTTTGATACCATTTCCCCGTCCCTCTATCTTACTCTGGATGGGCGGCATTTTATACCGATAGAACTCATCGCCGGCATTGCTGGCGCCAATATTGCAGAGAGCCATGTTTCCTGTCGATTTGGAAGTCTCGAGGTAATTCGCAGATCTGGAGTCGGCGGTTCAAGTCGAAGGCATACAACGTGGTTTACCTTTGGCACGGCACTACCGCCTGTAGGTCGCAGTGGAAGGAATGGCTCTTCAATTGAAGAATACAGCGCAGGCGCAAAATTTGATGCGTGTTGCATCAGAGAGATGAGCGACTAATATCAAGTTGCGGGCACTAGGGTAACTCAGGTCCTCCAGTCGCCGAATGTTTTGCTTGACGGTACGGCTGAGCAATAAAGGAACGGTGTGGCTGAGCGTGTCGGTGTGGGCTCGCTCGTGGCCGGCCGGGTGGCCAGCGTTGCCACTCGGCACTGCGAACTCTTCAACTCTAGTTGGACCTGACTATGACTGGCTGGCATGGCACCGCATCTTTGATCTGACATGCGATGGCGAGAGCTTTGCATCGCCTGTAGCATGCTATTGTGAAAGGCATGGCGTATGGCATATGGGCATATGCGTTTATTCTTTATGCGATATGGCGATTCAGACCAACACCATGGGGAATTGGGGATGGCCGAATTGGGTGAGGCGCGGAGGCCAACTTTCAGTCGTCCACGTGTTTGTTCGACGGCTCAGATATTCTTCAACCTTATTTGTTATTTATACTGTCTTCCGATGTTTATTTATGCAAGGTGAAGGTGAAGGATGTTCCATGATCGATGATGTAAGTGGTCGTGGTCAGGCGAGGGATTCGGTCACTTCTCAGTTCAGAGTTCTCACATCTCGATCTGCATCTTGCGTTGGTCTGTGTGTGTAGTCGTACAGTAGTGTGACACAATACACACTTGACATTACGACTAGGATAGATAGAGTCTAAAGATTTTATACAGGAAGACGAGGGGTCAGAGCTCATAGATTCAGATTCGAGATTGGGCTTCGCGTTCGGGCAGATCGCCAATTCGAATTGCAATATCGAATATGAATCCGTAATAGATAATTCCGCGAACAGGATCGCAAAATGATCGTGATTCGCGAAGCTTCTCTAACAGGCTGACCGCATAATCCATAAATTTAAATTTATTTTTTGGAGAGTACTGTACACGTGACACGTGACAGGGGCTCAAGAAGGTGTTTGGGGCAATCTGTTGAGCTTTCCACCAATGGTAATTCTTGTAATACAGATCCGCACTTGTATTACAGGAATTACCATTGGTTACTGATGTCACCGGCGAGAATTGCGACTGGTCATTTTACCTCGCCCAATGGTAATTCCTGTAATACAGATGTGAAACCTGTATTACACGAATTACCATTGGTCGTATACACGTATTACAACAGATACGAGCCTTTTTCTTTTTTGTTTCCTTTTCAGATACGAGCCTTCCTTTTGAAATTTCGATCCCGAACGCGAAGAGTTGTGCCAGTTTAATTAAAGTGCTTCGACGCATCGCGTAGCACAGCACAAGCACAACATGCAAGAACACACACAGTGAAGCACTACAAACAGGTATGCAACTCTCGCATATGTCAACCGTGAAACTGTGAAGCTATACACAAGATAATACGAAGTGATACAGTAAAGACCGGTATACGAAGAAGCCCGGGGGAAAATTTGCCAGCGGCTGGTTTCTTAATCGACGGTCATGGATTTGCCTTTGCCAGCGTGGCGGGCACGTTTCTTAATTTGACAAAATCCTGACCATCGGAAATCCAAATCCAGCGTGTGCCGCATCTTAAATCGGCATTTTTTTTTCTGATTCCATATTCGCCAACGCGGTGATCCAGCGCTCAGCTTCTAATCTTGGGGGTCCGACTTCTGACTGTCAACCAGCGTCGAAGTTCTTAATTTCGGCTTTTAAAACCTAGAAACCGACACAGAGACTTGTAGACCCAGCGGCGATTTCTTATTTCAGGTGTATTTCTTGGAGCTCACAGAGCTCTTGTAGGATGGATCCGGTGTCGCGATTATGAACAGCGCCGTGTCGTGGCGGGTGTCAGGGTGGCCAGGCTGTTGAGGTTCCAGGTGTGAGGGTTGGTGGAGTTAGGGCGCGCGTGGCGGGTGTCAGGGTGGCCAGGCTGCTGAGGTTCCAGGTGTGAGGGTTGGTGGAGTTAGGGCGCGTGGGCTGTTACGGGGGAAAAATTTTGTATATATCCCCCCCCCAGCTGAGGGCGTACTGGGCAGGGAGCCTTCTGCTGGTTGGGACGGGGAGAGTGCGATGTGTTCGTCAGGGTGGGGAGCTGATGTGGCGGAGTGTGGGGTGGGCTGGCTGCGGCTGGCCGTGTGGAGTTGGGGGTGCGGCTGCGGCTGGGGGCGCGCTGATCTCGAAGTTCAGTGGCAGGGCGGTTGTGGCTGTGGGCGTGTTGTTGTCGTCGTTGATGGCGTTGGAAAAAATTTAGTATATATCATGGAATGTGAAAGGTTCAGGAAGCAGGGCAAAATTGTGGAAAAGGCCCCATTCTGGGAGTTTCGAACGTGCACGGGGCTGGTGAGCATCCCCAAAAGGTCCTGACGGGCAGCCTGACGAGAAGGTGCCGGGTCAGAGTGGAGTTCTAAAGGGGAAGGCGAAAAGGGGCAACTCTGGCTCGGAAACCACGCAACGAAGAACAAACGGGTTGCTGGGCCCGACTTCAAAAGGGGTACCAAGGTCCAGCAGCCAGCAGAGACCAAATTCACGACTCGCTCGGGCTGGCTGAAAAGGTTGAATTCAGCCTCCGCGTTGGGCCAACCAGCCCGAGTGGGGATGCCCAAAGAAGGAAGCGGCAGTCGGCGCTGAATTCACGGGGTCGGCTCAGGCCACAACAGCGAAAGAACACAGTCAAGTAAAGTTTGGGAATTCATGGTGTCCAAGCAGCGAAAGAGTGTGGTGAATCCACTCTGCGTTCATACGCCGGAGCGCGCGTGAATGCACACTTGAAAACGGTCACAGCGGGGTCCGGGCAGAGGAGCCGTTGACTCTCGGGAGTTTGAAAAGTCGTCAGGAGTGTTGAGCGGTGACGTCGTCTGAAGCGGCCGAGCTTAGCCGAGCGTGCTGAATTTCCAAGCTTGTTCTGAATTCGAGTTTTTGAAACGGAAAGCCGCTGGCCGTCTCGGCGTCGCCGTGCACCTTCTCAACACTCAAAGGGTGGGAATTCACGGGAGTGCGAACTATCGCGCCTCACCTGAGAATTCCCTTGGGAACTTGGTAAAGAAAAGTAGTCGTAAACGACGAAGACGATGTCTTCGTACGACCACGTAGAAGGCAGCAGCAGCGGCGTTAGTGTGTGAAGCTAAAGCTGAGCTGCGGCACGCACACATACCGCAAACGCACGCACACAAGCATGAATTCAAGGTACACTTTTTGCGCGCCTGTTTATTGTCGTGCGGTGAATTCAGAGGTGCTCCAGACTCCTTAGGTGCATATCGGGTCCCTGCACGACTGTCCGTTCCTTGCAAGAAAACACGGAAAGCGTTCACTTAGCACACGGCGTCTCGGGCTTACCTCAACTGCGCGAAGCTGCGGCCTTTAGCGTTGCGGATTCGCCTTCCGTTATGCGAGTGTGGATCTACGCCTAACCGGCGTGGTCGCGCGAGCGGGGTTGCGAGTTCGGAGGCACTGAATTCAGGCTATGCGCTACGTGAGGAGCGCGTGTCAGACAAACTGTCCCTGACTGATTCAAACAGGCGCTTAGTGCGTGGGGATTTGCAGAGTCGCTGTAAATTCAGCGAGGAAATATATATATATTCGATACAAATTTACGCAAGGCCAAGATGATTTTGAAAGGTTCAGTGTTATCTGCAGAATGTTTTGAAATCGTCTCTATTCTCTTTAAAAGCTCCTTTCCTACAGCTGCAGCTAGGCGTTTTGTGTCTTCTCGGTTCGCGATGTTTCGCCTTCTCCAATCAGCGATCTGCTTCCTCATTTGAACTGTCGCCAAATGCTACATCCCGTTGGTGACTCTTGAGATACTACATTCTGACGATGGCTGTTGTTGTGACGTGGTGTCACATGTGGTGCGTCCATGTCGAGTTGCCGTGAACATCCGCGCTTGGGGCGCGGCGCAGTGCTTCGCGTTTGTACTCGTCGGTGTTGCAGGTGCCAGCGGTGACCCGGTGCGGCGAGCCGGAGACTTCGTCCACGTGGCGCGGATGAGGCGCTGTGGTGCCTGTGATGTTCCTTGATCTTCACGAGGCCGTAGATGGGCTCAGCCTGGCCCGGCGGATGTCGCGCCACGCCCGGCGGACGGTTGCCCCAGTCGTGCGAGCAGGAGCAGTTC
>LGRX02027744.1:0-16900 GCA_001247695.2 Cymbomonas tetramitiformis | reverse complement strand
CTTTTCTGAGATTTCTTCAGCGATGATTTTCCTTAGTTCGATATCTTGGGTTGTTCTAAGATTATACAAACTATCATTATGTCCTGGGCATTCAAGTTGGATGTGTTCGAAGGTGCATTTTTTATTCTGTTGGCAGTAGGGGCAGTTTTCGGACCCGATTTTCCCCAGTTTAAATAAGCGTGCAGGAGAGGCTTGAAGACCCAGAAGTTCTCTACTTCTAGAAGCGGTGAAAGCTTTAGGTGTCATTTTGGAAATATCTTTGGTGGGGGCGGTGTTATTCTCGTTGAGCATTCTCAGATGCTTCCCTTGGGACTGTAGGGTTCTCCAATTATGGTAGTGTGAGAGTCGTTGAATTCTTCTGATGTGACTACGTATATCGCCTAAAATAGGGACCTCAAAAAAGAATAATGAGAAGGGTAGTTCCTCGGCAGGGTCGTAGCGAGAAATGTCAAAACAGCCCCCTCTGAATGAGGCTCTTTTAGCAGTACGGTCCACTCTGTCATGGACTTTGTCATTATTGTGACCCCTGATCCATTTAAGGATGATTTTACTGTGGTCTCCTTCACTGTAGAAGCCAAGTTCTTCTAGCAGTAGGCGAACAGCCTGCACATCTCTGCGATTAGCTTCACGTAGTTTGTCCCGAGCACTCATGGACCTGCCATCCTTTGTTACCGCAGATATTGCTGCCATAGAGTCAATGGCATGTACCATTGGAGTAATAGATTTGAGGAGTTTCTCTTTTTGTTCTGTGAGTAGAAATCGCAGTCCCGCAATTTCAGCAGATGTGCTACTCGGGTTTGGATATCCTCCTTGATAAGGAGCCCCTGTGCGGAGAAAGTTCTTGAGGGGTGGATATTCATCTTCCGTACAAGTGGCATCCCGTTGTCAAAGTTTTTTATAGCATATGCTGCCCCACTGCATGCTGTTTTCTTTCCAGCAAAAAGGGAACCATCGCTTGCCATATCATAGTCTTCCATTTGTTTGCTCTTTTCGGCGTTGGAGGTGGATTCTTCTTCCGAGTCGCTGGGGCAGCTGTATTCACTTTCTTCCTCCGCGGTTTTGTTTTTCATTCTGGCAATAATGGTTTCATACTGTCTGTCTGAGATGTAATCATAGTGTGAGTTGATATCACTAACTGTAGCAAGGACAGAAGAGGGCGGGTCCATATGGTCATTGTATTCAAAAATAGAACCTGCTGGAATTAGGATGCAACCGTCATTGGTGATGCTATATTCAAAGTCGTATTGAAGACTGTTGGTACCTTTTATTCTGACAAAGACATTAGGGTTTATGGCATTGTTACTGTATTCTGTATATTGTATTGACATGGCCTCTAAGTCAATATTGGTAATGTGAATAAGAGAGATGGAATTTCGGTCACCATTCCCTTTCCAACGAAATTCACCCGTGTCGGGGGGTACTATGTTGTCTCTATATTGTTTTTTGACATATCTGGCCTGTGGGTCCAAATCTACGGGGTTTTGAAGCATTTCCTTTTCGATTTCGGTTAGCCATCCAGGGGGTCTACTGCCATTCAGCCTGAAAAAACATTTACTTTCTTGCCAGTTTTTTAACATTCCACCGCAGGGAGTTAGAAAGGAACCTGTGTGCTTGAGGTTGTATTTTTGTATTGCGGAGGTAACATTCCTCGACATGTAGAGTTGTCTGGGAAGGGTGGTGATTAATGTATTTTCACCCGCTTCATTTTCAGGGTAATTTTTAGAGTCAATAGCGTATCCAAGTTTTGCCATAATGTGACCTGTACGCCTAAACCAGTTAAAACGTTTGTCTTTAGTATGGCTGTAGGTTGCATAGTGCGATAAGGGGAAACCCGATATAACATTTTTACCCATTTCGTTGTTCATGTTTTGAATTATTATTTTAAGCCATAGATTGCTATTTCTACGGTGTAGTGAGATGAGGTGGGGATCAGTGATACGGTCCGTGTGGTTGTGTTGCCAATATTCGTGTTCATCCGCAGAACACAGGGTGTTCATAGTTTCGGTAATACGCGACGCGGTTACAACATCAAAGACACTATCAATACCGTACCCGCCTTGGCAGACTGCTGTCCAGATTATTTGGTGATTGGTGTCAACTGGGCAGCCCAGATATTTAATTATAAACGAAGCTATCATTTTGTCTAATTCAATTGCGACATTCTTTGAGGAGTTGGCAATTGCTGAGGTAACTTTAAGGGGGTATGCCATCCTCGGAACTACAACCGCATTTATAACATATCTTAGCTGGTGTAGAGTCATGTGTTGCAGTTGGATGGATGTGAGAGTAGATTTAAGTCTGTCGATAAGGATTTCCGCCTGTTTGTCCCATTCCCCATTTAGTGCAAACCATACTCCGAGATATCTGTTCACCTCTTTGCTGTTGGAGAAATCGAGGAATTCTGGTGACTCAGGGGGTATCCATTTCGAATTAATGGAAGGACTTGGGTCATTTGTATTGGGCTCCAGGTGACCCCCTGAGATGAGTAAATCATCGGACGGGTCATATCGCGTTACTGTTTTGCCCTGAGGTTTAATGCGCTTTCTGTAAGAGTATTTGGATTTCTTAACATTGATGGGAATACCAATGAAGCTCATAAATTCATTAACTATACCTAGCATGTCTTGAACTTCGTCTTTAGTTTTCCCCACGAGAATGATGTCATCACAAAAGAACCGTGCAAAGATATTTAAAGTGGTGTCCTTTTCTAATAGGTTTTGGGAGGGAGGAATAACATTATTTCCTGGTTTGTCTGGTCTATGGCGTTCCGAGCTCAGTTCATATCCATATGTGGATCCTGTCGGGTTTACACCGTTTGCTCTTTTTGCTAGCCAAATTGCCAGAATGTCCATAATGGCTACAAACCTTAGTGGGCTCAAAACTTCTCCCTGAGGGACTCCACATTCTAGGGACCATTCATCCGTGAGGCCTTCTTCAGTGAGTACCATTCTAGAAGCATCATTGGTAATGTCTGAGATGATGTTGATTATTTGTGATGGGAGTCCCAGCTTTCTCAGCGCTAAATTGCTCATCAAGAATTCAGCTCTGTCAAATGCTTGTTTGAGGTCCAGGTAAACTACGTGAAGGTCTTTGTCGTATCTATTGGCATCCGAAATTACTTCATTCAGAATTTGAAGTGAGTCATCTATGTTTTTATTCGGAAGAAACGCATCTTGAATGGGAAAGAGAATGGGGTGAGTGTTAAGTATTGTTTTGAGACGGTTAGCAATTATTGTGTTAAATAGTTTAAGACCCGTTTCCAACATTGTGAGGGGTCTAGAGTTATCTATTGTACATGGTGCAGAGGGATTTTTAGGGATTGGAAGGATGACTCCAGATTTTGCACTCTTTGGAAATTTCCCAATTATAAGAATGTGGTTAAAAAGTGAGACAGTAACCTCTTGAAAATTCTCTGGGCCCTTGATCCACTGCGAGTATCTCATTCCTGAGGGTCCTGGTGCTGTGGAGATACCACAGTCCGAGTATGCTTGTTGGAGTTCTTTGTGCGTGATTTCTATCAGTAGTCTAGCAGCGGTCGTATCGGGGATTTTGGGGCTGTCCTTTAGAATGTCAGTGAGCCACTGTGGGAGTTCATCTGGCTCATTCGGGTTAGTAGAAAATAGTTTTTTATTTTTGTATTCATCTAGTGTTGTGTTTAGTCTTTCTGTCTTTGTCTCGGGTATCTTTCCATCACTACCTGGGGTAGCGGCTGCACCTTTTTCAGTAGGTTTCATCTTTCCCATGACTGTGTCTAGAAACCTCGAAAGGTTAGTTGAGAAAAGATGCTGCAGGGCTTCCTTTTCTCGGAGATTGCGTCGTTCAATGTCGGTGTCTCTGCTTTTCTGAAAAGCATTTCTGATTATTACATAATTTTCATGCAAACGTGCTCCCCATGTGGCTGCCGTTTCATTGTGTTTGGGTTTGAGCGAGGCAAAAGGTAGCGTGCGGGCAGCCTTTTTGGCTTGCTTAGGAATGTTGCTTGCATGAGTTCTCGTGTCCAAATATTTGATGATGCGGCGTACTGTGTTTAGCCATTTGTATATATAGTTAGATACTGCTGATGGTTTTTCAGACCTCCCAGCTATGTTCAGATTCTTGGTGCCAAAGGCGTCACTTGCCGCCCGATGTGCCAATTTGTGCAGGGTATCCCATGTCGCGTCAGGGTGCATTTCCTTGAGGCCAGTGCCGCCGTTTCTAGTTGCTTCCGATCCATTTTCCATTTCGAGTGTGTTATGTAGTCTTTCAGTGTAAGACACCCAGCCTGTAGCGTATTGGAATAAATGGGCGGTGCAATCTATTTTTTCCGAATGCATCTCAGATCCGTACAGGTTCCAGAATTTCGCGGGCATATGGGGTTGTAGGAGAATATTCCAGCTGGTCATGTGCTCATCTGTGTTGGATTTCGTGATTTTCTTAACTTCTAGTGAGCTGAATGACAGATGACGTTTGAGATAGGCATTAACATCTTTCTTATTTAAAAGGTGAGGCGAACCTATATGCCAGATGTTATCTTTGTCGTTATGGCCTAAGTTGAGACCACCTTCCGGCATCCCCTTTCATCTAGAGAGTAGGTGAGCTGCATGCCATGGGCTATTAAGGTGAATCCACCATTCCTTGGGTTTGTTGTGCCATTTTAGACATTGTTCTATATTGTCTGCCTCTTTTTTTTAGCTATGAGCGTACTCACTGTAATGGGGCTGCCGTCGACATTATCCCGTTTAAGATCAAGATCAGTGGTGTCACCCTTAATGGTGCTGATAGCGGTTCTAGCTTTGTTTTTATTGATGCACGCGTGCACAAGTTCGTTTGTGCTGTATCCGTTTGCTTCGAGAAGTCCTACAATATCTTTCCTGTTTATTTTCCTTTTTGTACCCTTATTTTTGTTTGTCATTCTAATTGGGTACCCTGGGTACTCATCATGTGTGGTTTCCTTGGCACCATTAAATCTAGGTGTTGGCAAAGTTGTATCGGTGGAAATCTGCGGTTTGGTGTCGATTTTAGGGAGCTTAAATTCAGCCCATACTATCCCGTGGTCGGAGATGATATAAGGGTTTTCCTCCGTCCATCCTGCTTTAACGGTCATTTCTGCCATAGCTGTGTTGGCCATGATATGGGTGAGTTTTGCTTTTGAGTTTTTGGATATGACATGTGTGAAAATTTCCGTGTTTGGATTTCGGTCCATTATCAGTTCATTGAGTGAGCATCTGTCATTGTTGAAATAGGTTAAAAGATGCTTATTCTTTTCGACATGTTCTTGATACGACATGTAATTTCCACCTGACACCCGCTGATTTGGGGTAATGGTGCAGTTTTTGTCACCTATCTCTACGTAGGCCTTTTTTGGATTATTTCCTGACCTACCTGCCCAGTCAGTAAGTGTGTCATATAATTCCACTTGTTCCTCTACTAGTGTAGCATCATTCATATAACCGCTGGCTATGTAGAGCTCAAAACCATTATTTCCTGAAAATTTGGTCATTACTGCTCTCTTTGCATCTCCATCGATTGTGGTGACCGAGGTGGATACTTAGTGGCAAACTCTTCGGATTCCATAGGATCATGGAACCAATGGAAGCTCTCTCATTTACATGAGACGTGCGAAATTGGATTCCTTTTTGTGTCATTAGGGTTTTGATTAATGCAAGGTTTTCAGTATTTACCTTGGTTTCTGATATACATATTATATCAGCCCGTCCGTCGATTAAAAGATTGCAGATTGTTTCTAACTTGATTAAACTGTCTTTATCTTCTTTGTGGTGTCGGAGGCCTCTCATATTCATACCCATTATAATCAAATTGTTAGAGTGTTGTGCTAGTTGTAGTTTAGTGAGTCGGTCTATTTCTTCTGACTGTCTCATGGAGTTTTTGTGTTTTGCTTTTTGTAGTATGCATCTGCCATCTGCGTCATAAATGTTCTCGATATCAAAGATTTTGTTTGTGCATTTGGTTTTACGGATTATTCTCTTTTGTTTATGAGAGTGTTTCCTGCGGTATCCATATGTGTGGGGTTCACAGGAAGGCCTTCCTTTGCCTGAGATGAGGTGATTATAAGCAGTGTGAATGGATTTACAGTCTTTGTGCTCAGAATTTGGCTTTGTTGGATGTGCATCAATTTTCGGAAGGTGAGTTCTCAGTGATTGTCGTATGGTCGAAATGGCTTTGTTATTTTCGTGTTTGATTATCCTGGCTTCTCTGCCCGTTTGTGGTAGAATTCTAATGTTTAGGTTTTCAAGTTCGTATAGTAGGTCTCTGTTCAATTGTGCTGCTGAGAAGAATTTAGTGTTGTGCAGGATGTGATAGACTTTGTGGGCTAGTGTAAAATTGAAAACCCCCATGTTATTCGGGTGTACTCCCATTTTTAGGGTTATGCGGTGCACCCTCAGGTCTTGAGGAAAAAGTGTGGAAATGTTTTTCTGGTGTTTATTGTTAGGAATATCAAACTCACAGTGAATAATCTGTCTTTCTGGAATGATGTGGACTGCAGTTGACCATATGTCCTTAGCCACAAGAAGATGAATTTGAATGTTGGTGTTATCCGTGTTCGAGGTGTGATGATATTTCCTATGCGATTCGATGGCTTCTGAAACTATTGTTTCATTAGTGGTGTGTGTCTTCCATTTCAGTTTAAAAGTTTCTATCAGAGTTTCTATCTGCTTTTTGGGTGTGGCACCTCTGCGTGTGAGGATGTGGTGGGGAGGTAAGGTCATATTAGGGCCGCTGATTGCGGCGTCATTTCCAGCGTGCTCCAAGTGTTTGAGCTCCAGTGTGTTACGGGTATTCTTTACCTGCAGCCATATTTCTTCCCTCATTTCTAATCGGTATTTATGTATTTCCTTTTGCATCGTTTTGTTGCCATACTCCCCAATATATAAATCAGATTTTAGGTACTCGAAAAATGAGGTCTGGTGCAAGCCTCTGTTCCATTGTGCCCATCTGAAGGCGGCTTTTGCTACCCATGTGCCACAGTTGTATGTATCTGTTTGAAATGTTTCCTTGCTAGTGGTAGTTGTGAATTCATTATATTCAGTAATGGTTATGAAATTTTTTAACCAGGTTTTGAGTGCTGCCTCAATCATATTAATGGTTTCTCTTTCAGCTTTATCTCCAAAGGGATCATATATGTAAGCTTCTATTTTCCCATGTGATGATGAGCGAATCATTATGAGACGCCAATGTATATTGTCACACACGCCTATTTGTGTGTGGCCATATTTCTTGAGTCTGCTATTAATGAGTTGTGTGAGTTTTTGGTCCTCCCCTGTCATCTTGAGCATCATGTCTGTAAGGTCCATAGGGGCTATGGTACTCGGGTCCCGTATTTTCATTGCATCACCAACATGAGTTGCATTTAACCACCCCTTTTCTGAAAGGAGTGATTCCGTGGCCATTGTGGTTTCGACTACTGCGTTATCTTCGGTGCTTGCTCCACCGCTTAACAGCTGCTCGGGTTCCGAAATATTATATTGTTTAGTATCGTTATCCTTCTTGTGGTGGGTTTTATATTTCATTATTCTTGAAGGTAAATTCATTTTGGGTTTCTTTGCAGTTTGAGTCCGTGTTCTCTCCCAAAGCCATGCCGTTTTGGGGTTTTGAATCATGTATTTCAAGGCGCTCTTACTTATCCCTTTGCAAGCCTTAGGTCTCTTGTGGGCTAGGTGTATTATGACTCTGGGTCCGGGAAATATTTTTTAGGGTTCAACTTCATTCTGCTGAGTTCCGCCATTATATGAAGAAGCATGATAGTGGGCCCGTAAGTGGTTGTTTGCATTTCCGCTCGTGTTTTAATAATATTTTCCTCACATCTCAAGAGGTGTCTCATTATGTAATATGTCATAATTATGCTGCCGCTTATAGCTTTATCTATTTTTATTTCCATTTAAAATATATTTCAAACCATGCTGGGCTTACTATAAGATACATATATTGTGTTGAGTTAACAGCCCTTTCGGTCCATACCGGATTGAAGGTATACTTTTTTAAATTTTTCTTCCACCGCGTTAGATTTGCAATATATCGCTGTATTATTTCCGAGCACCGTATTGGTTTATCTGTAGCCCGCTTGACTACACTCCGCGTGTCTTTTATAAGACCAGTGCGCACCTCGCTTCCCCCGCTCCCGTGGTTTCTGAACATTATTGTGCTCTCCGTGTTACGCGTTACACCCACTTGTTGCCTCCCCTCAGCTACCATACCGTTTATTTGGGCATTCCTCTTTCGCACATGGTTTCGTATATGTCCTCGGGTCCCTTCCCTGAAATTTTTTGGTTCTAGGCTCATTTTTGCAAATTTTCGATTTTTAACGAATTGTGCCTCATGCAATTCGCTTCCGGTCCAAGGTTGTCCGGTTGCCTTTATTTTTTTCCCACTAACCCTTTTTGTCATATATAAGCATTGTGTGAAATATTTTCGCCCCATTTTACTTCTACGCACTTCCACCCGTCCCGTATTCACTAGGTGTCGACTCAAGAGGTTAGGGTTTCCCATTATTTTTGTGCTTATAGCCGCCTTTTCCCCTAAAAACATGTGTCCGTGCCCCCGAGCCTCTCGTAAGATTATTTTATCAGTACTATTACGGTGTATTGCATTCAGTTCTAAGTTGTTTAAACACCGAGCTAAGTTTACCGTGACCCGCTTCAGGTTAGTAACAACCCGCTTCGGAAAGCATATGGGTTTATTTGTGTTATTTGTTGACCGCATGTTGTTTTCCAGGCATCGTGTAAGTATTATTAAACTTTCTGTATAATGCATTGAGTTAACAGTATGCCGTGTTAAGTTGCCTGCATATTGTGAAGTGTTTCCTGCTTTGGTTTCCCGTCCTCTTAAGTTTGCTAGGAACCGTGTGTGGTTATTTATTAATATTTTGGTGTTTGACAACCGGTGCAGGTTTTCATATAAGTTTGTTGGTTCGGGTGCCTCGGAGGGTGAGCTATGTGAGGAACTGTATTCACTGCATAAGTGTTTATCAAGCGGCAGGTTATTATTATGCCAGGTGTGTGCTTTGTATTTATTTAGTGACGGTGTGCCGCACACGGGAGGGTCCCTATGATGAAGGTGTCTATATAAAGCAAGTTTGAGAGTGAACTTTGAGCTATCTGTATGCCCGTGCTCTGGTTCAAGATTGAGCTTTTGAAGTCGAGGGAAATATGTATTGTGTGGTGAGACAAACTGTGGGGAGTGAACAGCAGTTGTAAAGGGAAAAGCAAAGCAAGAGCAGGAGTGTAAATATGTGCTGTGCATACTTAAATTTACTGCTGGCCGGTGGGTCACAATGAGCAGAGCAAGGAAGAGATTGACTCTTCTGGTTTTAGGGATGCTAGTGAGGGTCACTTGCATATCAGATGCTTGAAAGCACAAATGGCTACTATCCCGAGATCCTTGTGGGAGGACCTAGAACGCTCTAGATCCTCCCACAAGGATCACTTTTTCAATAATTTATTTAGGCGCCCCACGAGCTTTCTACAAGTCAACACCAAGGAATACTTTCCACATGGGACCTATGCTAAGTAGTATGGTGCGTGGTTTGACGAGAATCCATCATATATACTCCTAGCTAATGCATTTATAGCATGCCCCAACCAAATTTTGAACTGCTACGCCTTTTAAAGCTTCAAAAGCGGGGTGTATCTTCCATAATTTTTTGCCAATCGTATATCGATCCTTTGCCACCATAGACATGATATATCTCAAGGTATGCATGTATATTAATCATGTTTGGGTCAAAATATGACTTGGATAATGTATATTGGACACATCACACGAACGCGGTCACATGGGTAAGATATACACATCCCTTAAGTATGGGGATAATTTCGCATTTTGGGCGCGAGTCTTGGTCCATTTTAAGCTTTAAGGCTAGATCTTTGCCTTGGTGAGCACTTCAGTACTTTAATATGAGTTCAAAGTCTCCTGGGGATTTTTTTGGGGATTTTTTGAACGGTTAGAACTACCGCTAGAGGTTCTAGAATACGATTTTCAGACCCTGATAATGATGGAAATATTGAATTTCGACGGTACTACACCATGGCATGCGCATATGCGGCGATTAATCCGGCTAGTATGATATTAAAGGGCTTACAAAATTAGTTTTGGTCATATTCTCGAGGGTTAACAACATACGCACCAACCCGAGCTCGTGTAGCAAGGCCTAGAGTTGTCGGTACCCTAGATCCTTGTGGTAGGATCTAGCATTTTGATTAAAATTCTGTGAAAGCACCCACCCAAACCACGTTAAGATTAAAGGTCAAACCATCGACATTTCAAGCAAAGAAATGTTATAGGTAATTCAAAAGGTTCATAAATATTGCCCCAAAGCATATGCCGGGCCACTATATACGACATACAAGGTCGCCATGCCCATTTGCGCTAGATTCTTGTGGGAGGATCTGGATTAAGGATAGTAGCCACAAAGTCACCTCTGAGAGAGTGTTCAGAGAGAAGAAACAGGTTTAACAGTCCAATTTCTCAGTATCTACCTTCAGCAAGATTAATTCCTCCGTCACCTTCCTGTGTCAGGGGTTGTCTCTGGCTGCCTCCTGCGGGGATCTTGTGGGCAGGGCTGAGAGCTGAGGGGGTGAGCTTTCTCTTTAATGCTTTAGCTTTTGCTGCTTCCCACTTGGCTGAGTTTTTTGTGGGGGTACTCGGCGGTCCTGGAGGGCCTCCTGGTGGGAATCCTGGGGGGCCTCCTCCTCCTGATCCTTTTCCTTTACCAGATCCTTTCCCCTTTCCCTTCCCTTTCCCGCTGTCCATACAGTTCTTGGAACAATGACCGAACCTTTTGGGAGATGGGGCACACTTGAAACACTCGTGGGCACTGCACTGGGTAATCAGGACTACTCCAACGGGGTTGTAGATGTACTGGAGTGGAATGAAGTAAACTGCGTGCTCCGGATTTTGAATGTCCGGTACTGTCGGTTCCGGTGCTGCTGCAACTGGGGGCCTGAGTACTGCGTAGATCCTTCTGACCAGCCGTGATCCTCTGCCCTTTCCTGGATGTTCTGTGAATGTCTGTTGGAAGACCACCCGCTTAACAAAGCTTGAAAATGGAGTCGTGAGCAGGAATGCGACTATGTTATCCGTTGAGACCTGAAGATTGGGAGCGGAAGCACGCAGGAACAGGTTAAATCGAGTCAGTCTGGAAGATTTAGGCGTGATGTTAAAGCGCTGTCCGTCCACCAGAAGAATTCCCAGCTCGAGGATTGCAGTCGCTTCTTCCTCGCTCTTTAGCTGAACTTTGATGAAGGGAGTCTGCGTATTAACTCTAGTTAGAATGCGCGGTTTCGTAATGTTTGTAGAGATGCGAGCTTTAAAAGAACAATGGAGCTTAATGCAAGAGCGGTATCTGTGTGAATGCTTTTTTACGTGAAGTAAGAGGGAGGTTTTTACCTTAGCAACACCCGATGCGTCCACCTTTCGCGTCAGACCGTCAACCGCCAATGAGCCAACGTCGAGATGCTTCCTGGTCAGGGTCTCCTCGCACTGCCTTCTTACTTCGCTAAGCTCGCGTCCAGTGAAGCGCGCAGAGTTCTGGACGTTGTGCCTCGTGATCTTCAGCGTCTGAAGGAAGTCTTCGTTCTCCAAGTCACCTTCGTGGCCTTCGATTTCGGTTTCGGTTTTCTTCACCGTCTCAGAGTAGTCCACTGCTGTTTGAAGAGATGCGAAGTCGAATTCCGCTTCCTCTTCGTGGCTGACAAGCGACACTTCTCGTTGTCCAGTCAGACCGTCGATTCCGTCGTACTCGCCTGTGTTCACAACTGTTAGTAATGCACAAATGAAAAAAGAAATGCTTGCTATCTCTAAATGCTGTGCGTGGGCTTTCGTTATTGCGTTTTGTAATGCGTCAGTTGTGATTAAACAATGGAGGAATGCGTGGGCTTTCGTTATTGCGTTTTGCAATGCGTCAGTTGTGATTAAACAATGGAGGAATGCGTGGGCTTTCGTTATTGCGTTTTGCAATGCGTCAGTTGTGATTAAACAATGGAGGAATGCGAGGCTGTTTAATTTTGTACCTGCTTCTTCTCTTTCTTCCCAGGTGTCCTCGTTTTGGTCACCTTCGGCTTGTGCTCCCTCGCGTGCACCCAGGTCGATTTCTGCAAGTCCAGAGGCTGAGGGGGACTGCTGTGTTTGCTCCGATGCCTGTTTTGCAATGCGTTCGTCTACTTGTATCTGAACTGACTCCAGTGTGGGAAAGTACAAGTCATATTCCAGGAGTGTTTCAACGATGTTTCTGATGTTTTCCCTCTGAACTGTGTTCCTGGTGTACTTGATTAGTTTCTCGACGTTTGTGGTTGCTGCTGCTGACTCAATGACAACTTCGTTTCCTTTCACTGAGCACGTATTTGTCGCGTGTCTGAAAATGTTCCACAGGAAAGTGCACATAGTGGATGGCCTTTCGATGTTTCCGAAAAACTTCTTGTGATTTATCGGAATGTTTCGTGCTGCGAAGACTGCGTCTGCTTTCGCAAGGAAAGTGGCATAGATGAGAGATGAAACTGTGTCCTGGTCCAGTTTGGCGCTCCACTTATCACTGTCGCGGATCACGTCTGAATTCATACTCCTCATAAAGTCATATTTCTGCTGAATGGTTTCTGGCTGAGTGAAAGAATCCATATCTGTGGGTCCTTCTTCGTTCATAATTCTCCTGTGTGAAGTTATCAGAAACGCGAAAATCAAGCTCGTTATAGTTCTGATGTTGTTACTCTTTTGTTCTTTCAGTTATGCGTAATGTTGCGCTTTACGGTTTTGGTTCCTCACTGGAGAGCTCAAGGCTCTCCAGCTTCTCCAGGCGTTTTGTTGCTCTTTCCCCCGGACCTTCGTAAAAAACTCAGGTCGCTGGGTACTGAAATTTCATATCACATATCAAGAAAACATACAAGCTAAAGCAAGATCATACCGCAAGTTTTAGGGTTCGAAGCAAAGGACACCATATTTCACTATAAGAAGCAAAACAGGGGTAAGTTGGCTGGACTTTAGGTTCAGGGTTATTATTATGGGCTCTGATAGCCCCTAGCCTGACCCGTCTCTGATCGGAACCGTGACTCCGCTAGTAGCTAGGATGACAGTACAGTAGTACTGTACTGTCAGTCATCACTTCGTATTATCCGGGTTTCCGAGATGCATGATAAAAGCACTCGGTCACGGGGGACTAGATATACCGTACTGCCCCCTGTATGACATTCCTCGATGCATGTGACAGATGACTGCATTATTATTCGGCTCGAGACCGCGAGTCATAGCGACAGAGACCGCGAGTCACCGCGATAGTGACTGCGAGCCACGTGTTAGAGTACTCGAGCATCACCATAGCCGTACTCGTACAGACTTACACAGCGCACGTAGCATAAGCTACTTAGACTCTCAGACTCTCATATGTGATATCTTTTACAGACATATTATCACCGTTTGAGCCTCATATTTATGCGTACAGCGATAGTATTAAAACACGGATATATAGAATATTCTACCCTATATGTGTTTCATACTATCTATTAGGTTATGTTAGACCACAACGCACCACTGCTATCTCTGATGAAACGACAAATTTCAAATTAGCCGCTAAAAGCACATCGAACTGGCAGTCAGCGAAAATGTTTGAAAATTGCGACTTGCTTTTACACTAACCCTCCGCAGGTCGGGCCGTTTTCAATTTTAACTCGCCGAAACCTTTTATGATTGGGAATTCTTTTACGATTGCCCTCTCGGCCTTTCATTTAACTTCAATGTTGAAACGCGACCGCTAATTATCACATCGCTCTGCCAAAATTTGAGGGACGCCTTAGATTTTAGGCAAATTACGAGCATTTACCGCGGAAGCGCTGGCCAATTTTTTGAAAATTAACAAAACTTAGAGAAAATCTTCATCTCAACCCCTAGGAGAACGTCTTGCGCAACATCGTCGCCTTCACCGCCACCAACGGTCCGAAGGTCTACCATGTCAACGTTCACACCAACAACAACTCCGGGATCCCAACCGCCAACACAAGAGCGTCAACAACATGCTCAACGACGTTTATTTACTTCACGTCAACCTCTTCCGCCATCTCCAACAAACGAAGAAATCTCCATCACGACCAACGCCCTTCTTCAAGATGTTCATGCACTCAGCGCCACTGTCGCTGAGCTCTCCACCACCGTCACCTCGCTTGTAGTAGCATTTCAGCGTTCATCTGCCCAGTCCGACGAGATCCACGAGAATTACGTCACGAAGGAAGAACTCAACGACGTCAATCAACTCAACGAGACCATCCTCGACGACTTAATCAAAGTCCGCGACGAATGCGTCAACGTCACCTCTCTGGCTCGCACTGTTGCGAGTAGAACTACTTCATCTTCGACGCCATCTTCAGTCGTAATTACTTCGGACAAGATGTTCGACGCCACCAAGGAATTGGAGACTATTCCAGAGGTTACGCCATTGCAACATCGAGATGGGCGACCACTTCCTCCAACCAAGATCAAGCACATCATGGACGACAACTCCAGCGCCTTCAACACCCGCTCCACCACTCCTGACGTCACTCCGCTCCTGAAGCAGTTGAAGACCGCCTATTATGCCCTCACGGACATTCACGAGCGACAACAACAACGTGAACTCCAATTGAACTTCCTCACCGCGGGCGGCGACATTGTGTTCAAGAAGTTCTGTGAGGCCCTGACCCGTGTGCTCACCGCCACCCGACCTGGACACGCCCCAGCACTACTTAACCTTCAACACCGACTGAAGGACGAGCCCTACGACGGTATCTCCAATGGCCTTCTAGCTCAACTTCTACTTGCGGCCACTTGTGGCAACACACAAATTGTGTTGTCACAAATTGTGAAGGACTCCCCCCAGGCTCAGGTGGACGGCAGACTGCTTCTACTGCACGTGCACTGCCGCCTGATCACCTACCCCCCCTCCACGGACCACTCCAACCTCACCAAGGCCAAGGCCCTCCGAATCTCTGAGTCCGAGGACCCCGGCTTGAAGCTGAACACCTTCGCCACCCTCATCGGCAGCCACAGGCAGCTTCACCCCGCCTTCTCTGGACAGCAGGAGCAGGAGGTCCTCATCGACATCTTACGGGCCTCCCAGGACACGGCCGAGCACCTCTTTGACATCCCCCTGTACTTCGATGTCATCCGCACCTACGAGGAGAACAACCGCATGACCTCCTCTGGCTTCCCCGGTGGTCTTCAGAAGTTCATTGAGGCCATCGGTAATGTGTGGTACACCCGGGGCTCTGCCCACCATTCCCAGCTCCCTGGCTCTTCATCCCGCCCCCGAGCTGCCTCCATGACGGGGGAAGTCCGTGAGGGAGGGCGGGGCTCGGCTGACACCACCAAGCCGAAGGAGAAGCACCCTAATGGCAAGGGCGGCAAGGGGGAAAAAAGGTTATCGAGGAATAGATTACTCCAAAATGGGGAATAGAAATTTCGATCTGTTTTTGGGGAATAGATTATATGTCACATGTAACCATGCTTAATTCAATCGAGCGCCAAAAAAATTTACAAGCAGTTTGACTAGCACACTCCCCAACACTTCACAGCCATGGAGGACCAGGAGGAGAAAAATGTAGCATGAAGCATAATTTTTTCCACCATTCGATTCTAAAGCGTTTGTATTCATTAGGTGAATACCTTTCGTTTGAACTATCGATTGGCCCCATCCGCAACCGCATCAGCTTAGCCTTCGCGACTGCAAGCTAAGTTGGTGCGGTGTGAGATGGTTTCAACCACTTGCGGCTTTGCATAATAGGGGTTTTCGTGAGAATCTTCTCACGAAACTTGGCAGTGATATTGTTCATATCAATATCAGTGCACCCTCAAGAGCATATGGCAAGCCGTTGAGTATATTAAAGACGGCCGCGTGCTGGCATGATGCCTTTTGGGTTTGAAACCCAAACCCAAGCATGCCAAACAGCGAAGGGCTTCCCGTGAGTTCCAGCGCACGTAACTTTGCAAAATATATTGATAAGATGCATATTTTTCACTTTTCTGAAGTGCAAGGTTTGCGATAGCTTGTGCGCGAAGTTAACATATCATTTCTTTGACCCAGATTTATGAGTTTGTATATCACGCTAAAATCTGTGTCAAAGAAATAGTAATACCATTTTGTGCACAGACTTTCTTAGACCTTGTGCTTCGACTATATCAAAGATAAATATCTTGGCAATATTTCTACGCAGTTACGTGCGCTAGAACGCACGGGAAGCCCTTCGCTGTTTAGCATGTATTGGGTTTGGAAACATTCGAACCCAAGCCCAATAGATCTGCCAAAGAAATAAATTGATGGTTTTGCCAACAAGTTATCTCAAACCTTGTGCTTCTGAGAACTGAAAGATATGTGTCTTGTAAATATTTGTGCATAGTTTCGCGCGCTATAACGCACGGGAATTGCTTTTCAGTTTGGCATGTATTGGGTTTGGGTAAACTCGAACACAAACCCAATAAATCTCCAAAGAAATAAATTGATGGCTTCGTGCACAAGGCTTTTGAGGCCTTGGGCCTTTGGCAACTAAAAGATATATATCTTAGTAATACTTTTGCAAAGTTACGGGCGCTGGAACTCACGGGAAGCCCTTTGCTGTTTGGCATGTTTGGGTTTGGATTTGCATGTACCGAAACCCATGATGTGTAGCACGCGTTTTGCGCATAGCTGACATCAGAGGTTGTGCGTTTGAGGGTGCACCAATATTGCTGTTAGCAATATTGGTGCCAAGTATCGTGCGCTAGAACGCACGAGAACCCCTCCGCTGTTTGAGGTTTGATGCGATGTGCATGAAAGTTATAAGGGCCTCTCAGCTTAGCTCGCAGTCGCGACTGCAAACTGAGCTGATGCGGCCACGGCTCAGTCAAGAGCTAAAAAAACTCCTACCTAAGAGTCTAAATGATATATCTTTGTGCATTACGAACGTTGGAAAAT
>LGRX02027743.1:0-10510 GCA_001247695.2 Cymbomonas tetramitiformis | reverse complement strand
TTCGATGTCATCCGCACCTACGAGGAGAACAACCGCATGACCTCCTCTGGCTTCCCCGGTGGTCTTCAGAAGTTCATTGAGGCCATCGGTAATGTGTGGTACACCCGGGGCTCTGCCCACCATTCCCAGCTCCCTGGCTCTTCATCCCGCCCCCGAGCTGCCTCCATGACGGGGGAAGTCCGTGAGGGAGGGCGGGGCTCGGCTGACACCACCAAGCCGAAGGAGAAGCACCCTAATGGCAAGGGCGGCAAGGGGGAAAAAAGGTTATCGAGGAATAGATTACTCCAAAATGGGGAATAGAAATTTCGATCTGTTTTTGGGGAATAGATTATATGTCACATGTAACCATGCTTAATTCAATCGAGCGCCAAAAAAATTTACAAGCAGTTTGACTAGCACACTCCCCAACACTTCACAGCCATGGAGGACCAGGAGGAGAAAAATGTAGCATGAAGCATAATTTTTTCCACCATTCGATTCTAACGCGTTTGTATTCATTAGGTGAATACCTTTCGTTTGAACTATCGATTGGCCCCATCCGCAACCGCATCAGCTTAGCCTTCGCGACTGCAAGCTAAGTTGGTGCGGTGTGAGATGGTTTCAACCACTTGCGGCTTTGCATAATAGGGGTTTTCTTGGCAGTGATATTGTTCATATCAATATCAGTGCACCCTCAAGAGCATATGGCAAGCCGTTGAGTATATTAAAGACGGCCGCGTGCTGGCATGATGCCTTTTGGGTTTGAAACCCAACCCCAAGCATGCCAAACAGCGAAGGGCTTCCCGTGAGTTCCAGCGCTCGTAACTTTGCAAAATATATTGATAAGATGCATATATTTCACTTTTCTGAAGTGCAAGGTTTGCGATAGCTTGTGCGCGAAGTTAACATATCATTTCTTTGACCCAGATTTATGAGTTTGTATATCACGCTAAAATCTGTGTCAAAGAAATAGTAATACCATTTTGTGCACAGACTTTCTTAGACCTTGTGCTTCGACTATATCAAAGATAAATATCTTGGCAATATTTCTACGCAGTTACGTGCGCTAGAACGCACGGGAAGCCCTTCGCTGTTTAGCATGTATTGGGTTTGGAAACATTCGAACCCAAGCCCAATAGATCTGCCAAAGAAATAAATTGATGGTTTTGCCAACAAGTTATCTCAAACCTTGTGCTTCTGAGAACTGAAAGATGTGTGTCTTGTAAATATTTGTGCATAGTTTCGCGCGCTATAACGCACGGGAATTGCTTTTCAGTTTGGCATGTATTGGGTTTGGGTAAACTCGAACACAAACCCAATAAATCTCCAAAGAAATAAATTGATGGCTTCGTGCACAAGGCTTTTGAGGCCTTGGGCCTTTGGCAACCAAAAGATATATATCTTAGTAATACTTTTGCAAAGTTACGGGCGCTGGAACTCACGGGAAGCCCTTTGCTGTTTGGCATGTTTGGGTTTGGATTTGCATGTACCGAAACCCATGATGTGTAGCACGCGTTTTGCGCATAGCTGACATCAGAGGTTGTGCGTTTGAGGGTGCACCAATATTGCTGTTAGCAATATTGGTGCCAAGTATCGTGCGCTAGAACGCACGAGAACCCCTCCGCTGTTTGAGTTTTGATGCGATGTGCATGAAAGTTATAAGGGCCTCTCAGCTTAGCTCGCAGTCGCTGCAAACTGAGCTGATGCGGCCACGGCTCAGTCAAGAGCTCAAAAAACTCCTACCTAAGAGTCTAAATGATATATCTTTGTGCATTACGAACGTTGGAAAATGTTTTCCCAATCTAATTTACTCGCAAACAGTGTGGGCAATCATACGTGCAGTGAAATATTCACGGCCGTGAATTTAATATTCACGGCCGTGAATTTAATATTCACGGCCGTGAATTCCAGATTCGGGAGGGCGTAAACCGTACGTTTAGGGCTCTACAGTATGTGAGAACTGAAGTCGGCTTGGTTGCAAAGACCTGTCTGGTATTTTCTCTAAGTATTTTCAGACGTTCCCAAAGTGACCAAAAACCGAACGATCGGCGATCGAACGGTTTTTGGTCACTTTGGGAGTGAGATCGTGAGTTTAGGCTTGGTGACAACACGCGAAACAACACTGAGTATTTTCAGACGCGTTCCCAAAGTGACCAAAAACCGAACGTTTGGCGATCGAACGGTTTTTGGTCACTTCGGGAGTAAGATTGCGAGTTTAGGCTTGGTGACAACACTGAGTATTTTCAGACGCGTTCCCAAAGTGACCAAAAACCGTTCGATCGCCGATCGAACGGTTTTTGGTCACTTTGGGAGTGAGATCGTGAGTTTCTAAGGCTTGGTGACAACACGCGAGACAACACTCAGTGTTTAAGTATTACCAGTGTTTAAGTATTACCGTCTGAAAATACTTGAAGAAAATACTCACTGTTTGATTTGTTAAATATGCAATTTTAACTAAAGGCGGAAGGCTTTCTCTCCGGGAGTGTGCCCCTGTCCAGCGAAATAAAGATCTCTAAGATTGTATACTAATCTGAGTAATCTTTTGCTTCAAAATATTATCACATATTCCTACTTAGTATGATGTGGGTACCCGTTTCGCAAAGAAGATGAAACCCCATGTAGCGCAACTATTGCGGGTTTCAAATTCCTTAAATTCCACCCGCTTCCGCCAAATGAACGCGTCATCCCACAACGAGATGTGTGGTTGACCGTTCAGTTTGTGCAATTTGTTTAGGGAAAACAACGCATACGAAATACTATTTTTGCTAACGCCTCCCTCATCCGTTGCCCAGGCTCTCTTGCAAACGAGCGCGCGAATGAGGGAAGAAACGCCTAGCGGAAACGTGGACGCGGTTGACATCCGCGTTTCCGCTAGAGGTGAAATTGCACTGCCAAACGGTCAGTATGTGTTTATTATGCTTATATGATATGCGTGATATGTTCATGCTGTGCAGGATGCGGCCCTGTTGGGCGTGAGTCGAGTTGGCTGGCTCGAATCACGCCCATTACCCCCCTCTCAAGACCCGTCCAGCATCCTAGATTCCGAACGGATCTTGCTTCCAACCCTTTCTAATTTAAGCAGAATTGCCTGCACACTCGGTATCGTGGTCAGGAACTCGCGTAGCATTACGTATCTCGTTCGATGAAAGCCACGTACGGTACCTGGTTCAACGAAAGCCACGTATCTGGTTCAACGAAAGCCCTGTATCTAGTTCAATGAAAGCCCCGTATCTGGTTCAAGAAAGCCCCGTATCTGGTTCAATGAAAGCCCCGTAATCTTGCTTGCGCAAAAAAAGTTGTTCCTAACACTTATTATATATGTAGTCAACTGTACAAGGGAACCGTGGAAAGCAAGGGCAACGCACCTTTCATTTTTGATGGAGAATCTTTTACCCTGTCCTTTTTCTTGAATAGAGGACAATAAAATGCATACCATCAGTGTGTTCAACAGTACATCGATACCCGCCATTATCGCAAGAAAGGCACACCCTAGTGTACTTTTTCGGAGGCTTCCTCATGTTTGCAAAACGAAAGTGAACAGATGGGTGGGGGGGAAATTTTAACGCTTTATTAAAAATCTAAACGCAAAACTTTAGACGCATATGCATGTGTCACAAACCTATTCCCCAAAAACAGATTGAAATTTCTATTCCCCATTTTGGAGTTATCTATTCCCGAATCATTATGCTACCCGGCAAGGGGGGCAAGGGTGGCAAGGGTACGCACCCTCGGGCCACCACACCACCTCCATCCAGGCCCCGATCACCACTACGGGGCGGCACCAGAGCTACCTTCATTGAGCACGAGAGGGCCCTGTACAAGGCCTCCAAGCTCAAGCACGCCGGCTCCACCAACAAGGACTCCACCCCCTCTGGCACCTGGGACAACTTCAAGTTCACCCCCTCCGACCCCAGTGACAAGTCCATCGGCCACCCCTGCCGCTCCTGCAAGTACAAGTACAACAAGACCGTCACCCACTCCCTCGGCAGGTTCGGCTGCCCCTGCACACTGGCTGAGAAGGCCGACATGTGGGTCAAAGCCGGCCCCCCTCCATCTGTGAACCATGTCTCTGCCCCCCGTCCCTCCACACCAAGCATTCCCCGCCACTCCCCACCGCACCCCCCGCCACCCCCACTCACCCCCACCGACAAGCATCACAAGACTGCATCCGGGAGCCGGGCAGCCTCTCGGGGCAGAGGTTGTATGCCCCTGTAGCAGCCCACCCTTCTGCCACCCCTCTCCCGCTCTCGGGAAGCCTCACCATCTGGGCCCAAGGCGCTACCAGTGTACTCAGAGGATGATGAGACTGAGTGGCCCGCCCTCACTAGTAATCCCTGGATCCCTCAGTTCTCTGGCCCCTCACCTCACCCACCCCCCTCGGCTTCAGCCAACCACTTCTCCCCCAATCCCTTCAGCTCCCTCTCCCCCTCCGCCTCTCCACCCGACACCCAGTTCACCTTCCCCCAGCTGGAGCCCACCGCCCTCTTTGCATTCAGATACTTTGACACCGTCACGGCTACTGACTTGAGAGAGGACCCGGACCACGAGGACCCGGCTTGGGAGAGGACAAAGCGGCAGAGGAAGCGGGACAAGGAGAAGCAGAAGAAGGCCATTCAGCAGCAGCAGAAGCTTCAGCGGCAGCACCAGGTAGCTGAATCACTGGCTTCGGCCAACAGCACCGCCACCGCCCCAGTCCAGACAGACATCACCGTGGACTGCAACACCCAGTGCCCTGTGCCCTACCTGACTGACCTCTTGACCGGCAGCACCTCAGTGGCCTCCACCATCTCCGAGGACACTCTGGACACTGCCTCCGAGGACACTCTGGACACTGCCTCCGAGGACACTCTGGACACTGCCACCGAGGACACTCCGGACACTGCCACCACCCCTCCCACCTCCACCGCTCCCCTCCCACCACCATCACCACCCCCCGACTGCCACCAGCCTGAGCCTCGGGCCATTGGTATCCCCCCAGCCACCACAATTGCACCTGACACTGCATGCATTCATATTGCAGTGCCTGGGATGGGGATGCATTGGGAGGGCACGCATACGGACCCAGTTCACATTGCTGCCGTACACACCGCCACACCACAGCCTGGCTGTAACACTCCCTCGGTCACACGCACCCTAGTAGCCATTGCCATGCACTGGATCTCCTTCCACGTTGCTGTGCTCCTCGCACTTTTGCACATAACACTGACATACACATTCTATATGTCACCTCGGCCGGCTATCACCTTCTCACAGCCGGCCGATGCCAGTGCCACGGCACCGGCTACTGCCTCACCTCAGCCGACCTCCGGTGGTGCCACGGCACCGGCTACTGCCTCACCTCAGCCGGCCTCCGCCAGTGCTACGGCACCGGCCAACCACACACCACATTTGCCCTCCGGTGGTGTCACCACAGCTCCCACCACACTCTGTGAGCCAGCAGCTGCCTCCACACCGCCCCTGGGACACAGTGCAGATGAGGCGCTTGTGGGCACGCCCACCGATCACACCGTCTGTACTGACGGTGCAACCACCGCTGACACCCCTACATCTCTCAGCACAGCTCTCGGGGCCGACACTACAGTGGCCTCCGCGCAACCGCCTACACTCGGTGCCCCTGACAGCTCCCTAGCCCCCTTGGAGTGTACATACCCCGGGCTTGAGAGTATTGGCCGGTGGGCCGATGTCTCCGACTCAGGCTCCGAGTCAGACACCGAGGGCTATCCGCCCCAACGCACACCTCCTCCTCCTCCTCCCGTATCCGACACTGACGGTACGGTGCCTGCTCAGCCCACTGCCGATAGGGCAACTACACGGGCTACAGCGGGCACCCTGCCTGCATTGGTGGACACTGACCGGCTGGCTGCTACCTCAGACACACACATGCAGCCCCCGGTCCCGTCCACAGTGCAGGCTTGTGCCGTCACACCGGATTTCGACTTCCCTCCTGTCCCTGAATCTCAGGAGGACACCTCGGAGACCACTACTAAGTGGAAGCAGTTCATGGCAGACACCCCGATCCGCACTGCCACACCTCGGCCACGGCCAGACAGCTCACCCTCCCCAGAGCACTCTCAGTGGGATTTCTCAGTTGTGCCATCTCCCTCCTTCCAACAGCTTAATCAGTTCCTGGAGAACTACACCCTGACTCACCCCTCATATTGCACCGGAGACTCTGAGGATGATTGGGCCCAGTTTGAGGTCTTTGATGACCACCATTTGGGCCCCTGGGGTCAGCATTGAGGTCTACGACCCTGCGGTTGCAGCGCCGTGGGGAGAGACCTCAGCTGCACCGACAGTGCCCCGCACTGTCCCCACGGCACACCGGTCTTCCTCCCTCTGCTTGGGAAAGGCCGCCGTGCCTCCAACACGCACGGACACCTCCTTGTAGATTCAGGAGCCTCACATCTCCTCCTGAACAACAGGGAGCTCTTCACTGAGTTGTCCCCGTGCACCTCCGGCATGACCACAGCCTCGGATCAGCATTACAAGCCTCACAGTGTCGGCACAGCCTCCATTGATTTCCAGTACACCGACGGCACTTGGATCACACTCCCCTTTCTCCAAGCCTTCTATGATCCAAATGCCCCAAACCTCCTCTCAGTCCGCCAGATGCTCAGACACGGGGCCCGCTCCCCTGACTTCATCGACCTCACA
Source organism: Cymbomonas tetramitiformis (assembly GCA_001247695.2). Classification (NCBI taxonomy): domain Eukaryota; kingdom Viridiplantae; phylum Chlorophyta; class Pyramimonadophyceae; order Pyramimonadales; family Pyramimonadaceae; genus Cymbomonas; species Cymbomonas tetramitiformis. The sequence continues at coordinate 3,877 of LGRX02027743.1, read as the reverse complement.
TGGCACCACGGTGCTTCTCTCTTTGACCTCTATGACACTGGCAGAGACTATGTTGTACACCCCAGCAGCTGGCGAGCCACCCCATCTGCCCACTCCATAGCACAGAGGAGACCCCTCCTGCAGCCTGCCCCTTCGGAGCTTGCAGAGAAGGGCACAGTCGACTGGATGGGTGCTAGGTCCGCCTACAGAGAGTTTGCTCAGCACAGTCCACATGGCTATTGTGACACAGACCTCTACACGGACGGCATCCCCTACCCACGGGGTAACACACAGTGCCAGCACTACTACTCCCTCGAGGACCCTGCTGAGGATCATGTCTGGTGCGGGCGCTCTTTCTGGGCCAACCCGCCCTTCATCAACTCCATCATCCAAAGGATGTTGATGAAGATGCTAGAGGACTTCTGGTTAGACCCTAATAACACCTCATACACGGTGTGTCTTCGGAAGTCACCATCTGCAGCCTGGTGGCCACTCACCTATCACTTTCAGGAGATAGCCACCATCCCAGCAGGCACCCCCGGCTTCTTCTCCCGCCCTCGAGCTGGTACCTACTCCCCCCAGGACCTCACAGATGCAGGAGAGGAGGGCGGTGCTGACCGTGTCTTCATCCAGGGGGGCCCGTTCGACACCATCATCCTTTTCAAGGATGCCACCACAGTCCCCAGGATTGACCCTCATCAGTACCTCCATGCCTGTCTGGGCCACTACTCACACCAGTACATTGCTCACCTCTTCTCACTCTTCTCACAGGGGCTTCAGTTTGCAGTACCCAGACGACACCTCTCCATGAAGACACTCGGGACTATCCTGTCAGGCTGCGGGTGTGCTCATTGCAACACCTGGAATGCCAAACGCCCAGGACCCTTTAATGTATTTGACAGAGCCAACCGCAGACCGCCTCCGGCTTTGCCAGCCAACCACCGGCCTGTCAAATGGGAACAGTCCAAGCCATTTCAGCACATATTTGCTGACATTTGGGGCCCATGCAAACCCCCTGGCTACGCGACGAGTCAGTCTTCATCAGTGCCTTTAAGTGCCCCGTCACTAAAAAGGCCTTCGGATATGCCTCACCTTCTAAGGGAGGCCAACACTTCCACCTCCAGACTGTCCTTGATGACATTCAGTCCCACGGCTTCACACCAGAGACCATCACTTTCCACACAGACTGTGCCACAGAGTACACATCGGAGGAGATGAAGACACTCCTCCGACAGTACCGCATGCGTCATGAGACCGGTCCGCCATACATGCACGAGTTCCAGGCTCAGATTGAGGTGCTCTGGAGAGACATGCAGAAGATCATGAACAGCACCATGCGCACATATGATGCCCCGCTGTACACGTGGCCTCTTGCTGCACTCCATGCCATTAACACAGTCCTCAATGTCATGCCTAACAAGCACATTGGGATGGACACACCTCACCTCAGATACACTGGCCGTCACTTCGACTACACCGAGCTCCGGCCCTTCTGGTCCGAGTGCAATGTCTGGCAGGACCCCGCACAGCGCTCTAAGGCAGGAGCTAAAGCTGACACTTCGGCTAAGCTACAGCCTAAGAGCAAGCCCTACCGCTATGTCGGGAATCTCACACCTGGCAACTATCTATGCCTTGACACGGTGAAAGGAAAACTCAAGGCTCTCTCTAGGCCTACGTTTGTCACTGACCCTGCTCTCATGGCTAAGACACTTGCCAACACACACAACACTCTGGTTGATCCCGCCTCCACAGCTATCTTCACAAAGAAGTTGTACCCCATCCGACGCCCCACAGCCCTCTCCTCCCCCGACATCCTCGAGCTTGCATGCAGCACCCACGAGTCAGAGACCTTTGCCTATGTCAAGGTCCAGTGTGCTAAACTCAGACATCCAGTCTGGGTAAAGCTCATACACTATCTCCAGCTGGCCAAAAGCCACTATGCCACTCTCATCAGCTTTCTCAAGCACAGACACAAACATGGGGCACCTAATGTCTTTTACCCGTGTTTTGCTATGTGCTCGGCTAAGCCAGCTGACCGACAGAAGTATCACCCTGCAGTCATCGTGTCTGTAGACCATAAGCCTCAGGTCCAGCACAGATACCAGGTGTACTTTGACTCTGCTGACTCACACTCCACCCAGTATGCAGACACCGATGCTGTCATCATCTCCCCAGACCAGAAGGCCATGCTCCTTGCCCTCAGGGATGCAGACTCAGACCCCGCAGACTTCCCGAGTGATGCCTTCATGGACGAGCCAGACCCTGCCACATACAGACAGGCTCGGCTCAGCCCTAATTGGAGACAGTGGCACAAAGCCATTCAATCAGAAATTGACGGCATACTTCAGCCAGACAGGGCCGATCCAGTCACCGCCTTCCCTCCAGGCTCCACCGTCCTCCCCAGTAAGTTTGTCTTTAAGCTCAAGAAGCTGGCAGACGGCTCCCTTGACAAGTTCAAGGCCAGATGCACCACCAGAGGAGACATGGACCGTACCTTCTATGAGGAGGCGGAGACCTTTGCCCCTACACCTCAGCTCACCACCTTCAGACTCCTACTAGCGCTCTGCCTAAAGCACAGACTCATGCCATACCACTATGATGTCTCTCAGGCTTTCCTCCAGGCTCTAATACCTGAGGATGAGCGGTACTATGTCAGGTTTCCGAAGGGGTACATTCATCCCAAAGGATATGTAGGTGCCTATATGAAGAAGGCACTCTACGGACATCGGACCTCGGGCAGACTCTGGTCAGAGACCGCACACAGATTCATGACAGACCGCTACCCTACACTCAGCAGGTCCACATATGATGAGTGCCTATACATCGGCTGGATTGACACTCAGCTCTTCATAGTCCTCATCTATGTTGATGACTTCATTGTGGCTTGTGCCGATGAGCTGTCCAGAGCCCGCTTCCACACTGACATCATGTCCACATTTCAGGCCACCTACTCTGGTGTCCTCAACCAGTTCCTCCAGCTCAGAGTTGATGTTCAGGCTGAGACACTTCCTACAGGAGAGTCATACCCGACCAGGATTGAGCTTTCACACGAGCGGAGCATCACAGATCTGTGTGCTAAGTTCAGCATAGACACGGATAAGCAGCCACCTCGATCACCGATGACAGAGGGTCTCTCCCTCCCCATTCCCTCACCTGATACCATTGACAGGTCCATTGAGACACCCCTCAGATCCTTGATCTACTCTCTGCTCTGGTTAGCCAGGACAGTCAGACCCGACATATATTACCACGTCACATATCTGGCTCAGTTCTGCCACCAGCCCACAGTTGAAGCCCTCACCACTGCCAAACGGATTCTACACTATGCCTATTCCACCAGGGACTACACACTTGCTATGGCTATTGACTCTGCAGCACCCCAGCTCACCGCATTTTGTGACTCAGACCATGCAGGAGACACTGCCACACGGAACTCGGTTTCCGGCTACTGTCTCTACTTTCACGGTGTGCTCATTGACTGGTGGTCAAAGAAGCAGAAGTCATGCACTGCCCTTCACTCTACAGAGGCAGAGTATGTTGCCATGTCAGAGGCATGCACCTCCGCCCTGGCCATCTATAACACACTCACAGAGTTCTTTCCCTCGGATGAGCTCATCACCATCAATGTAGACAACTCAGCAGTTCAGACTCTAGTCACTCAGCGGGCACTCTCTTCTAAGCTCAAACACATTGCGGTTCGGTACCACGCGGTTAGGAACTGGTGTCAGGGGCCCCTCAGAAAGTTTACACCGGTCTGGATTCCGACTGATGACAATCAGTCTGACATTTTCACAAAAGCCCTTCCTATCACCAAACACGGGGTTCCCATTATTGACAAGTTCACTGCCCGCCTATTGGATATTAAGGACCGGCGTGTTAAGTTGGTTGAGAAGCTACG